>BLSH010503713.1:328938-344920 GCA_018402905.1 Glandirana rugosa
TTAAAGGTGGTCTCGACAACGGGAACTTAACTTATAAGTAAAGAGATGGTATTCGACAGAGGTTTCCGTAAAGTCTCTTAAACCGTCATGTAGGTTGACCGGAGTGTTCGCGTTTGGTGCACATTGGTCGGGTCCTGGTCGGTGGGCCTGTCGACGACGTTGTTAGACAAGACGTATTGGTTTCTTAAAGACGTGTTTGACAGTCTTTGGTAGAGTCCCTTCGAGTAGACGTACGAACAGCGGGAGTAGACCCAGAGCTGGACTGACGTCAAGTAGTAGCATTGGCTCAACTCACCCGTTTACGAGTGTAAGCTACCGTAGACCGTGAAACCTCCATAAGAGAAGTGCCTACTTAGGGTCAAAAGTGACATCTCCCGTCTACCGTCCGTCGCTTGTGAGGCCAGTTGGATGTACTGCCAAATTCTCTGAAATGCCTTTGGAGACAGCTTATGGTAGAGAAATGAATATTCAATTCAAGGGCAACAGCTCTGGTGGAAATTCTTGCAGTCAGCATGCCAATTGCACGCTCCCCCAAAACTCGCAACATCTGTTGCATTGTACTGTGTGATAAAACTGCACATTTTAGAGTGGCCTTTTATTGTGGCCGGCCTAAGGCACACCTGTGCAATAATCTTGCTGTCTAATCAGCATCTTGATATGCCACTCCTGTGATGTGAGGTGGATTGATCATCTTGGCAAAGGAGAAGTGCTCCCTAAAACCCCTTTCACACTGGGACGTTTTTCAGGCACTGCGGTGCTAAAAATAGCACCTGTACAGCGCCTGAAAAACTCCTCACTTCTCCCCAGTGTGAAAGCCCAAGTACTTTCACACTGGGGCACTGTTCCTCCACTGCCCTCTTCATTTTAATCCATAAACTGCTCTCCCGAAGCTGCCGTACACCGCCTCAGAAACAGTGGCATCGCTTTCAACCACTTCCTGGGGCTTAAAAGCGCCCCGCTCCCGACTGCATAGCAGCGCCGATATAATAGCGGTAAATGCGCTGCTGATTAGCGGAGCTTTACCACTACCGCCCCTCTCCGCCCCACTGTGAAAGTGCCCTAACACAGATTTAGACAGATTTGTCAACAATATTTGAGAGAAATAGGCCTTTTGTGTACATAGAAAAAGTCATAGATCTTTGCGTTCAGCTCATGATAAATAGGGGCAAACACAAAAGTGTTGCGTTTTATAATTTTGCTCAGTGTAGTTCCTCTGCCAGATGAATTGTATGTTCAGATGAATCATTGCTATAGCATATTCTGGTTGGTCGAAATATAAAGTGTTCTATGTTTCAGGTATATAGAATACATGTGTGACATGATGGCGGAGGAGCCAATTATTCCTCACAGTAAACCAATTCTTATAAAGTCTATATCTATGACTCCAGTGCCACTGTTCAGCAAACTGCGCAATGGTTGCCGGCCTTTCTGTGAAGTGTATGTTGGAGATGAGAGAGTGGCTACTACCTCCCAGGAATATGATAAAATGAGGTAAGTGTGCATTTCAAACGTATTGTTATGAATCCGACATGCAACTCTACTTCTGTAGATGGGTTAATTGTTCAGTGCTCGATTTAACAACATTTGTAAAATAGACTTATTATTTTCTGAAATGATTGTATATAATTCTTTCTAAAGGATTTTATTTGGAAATGGGAGGCTTTTGTTCTTTTTGATTTTTTTCTATTTGTTTACAGGGATTTCAGAACTGAAGATTGCAAAGCTGAAATTCCATTAGATGTTACAGTACAGGGTGATGTTCTAATAGTCATTTATCATGCCAGATCTACACTGGGTGGTAGATTGCAAGCCAAGGTAATTCATTTTATTTATGTGTACCTGGGAACAAGAATATATTGGCTAGAAAGCCTAGTTTATTATTGTCATCCATCTAGTGAATCTTGAATTTTATTTCAAGAAGATATTCTCCTTATTTAGTACCCAAAAAAGTTTTGTTGGCAAAATAAGGTTAAAATTTTTATTCAAAGTTTTGCCAAAGTTGTCCTTTTTATGTATATAAAAGGGTTAAAACCCCAGTCAGTTTGGTTTTTGCTGTCTGAGTCCTGTTAGGGAGGTTCCTGTTCTTTTTCTGTACAGGAGTTGTAGCAGGAAGTGAGCAGAAATCTTTATAACTGAAGTGAATTCCACTTAGATCCCTCTCTGTTTTACTATTCTATTCTAAACTGAAAAGAAAAATTTTCACACCTGTCTACTCCAATATGTTGGATTAATGCATATGAGATTGCGTGTGTGTTTTGCATTAAGACAAGGCCATTTGTTTCATTGGGCTAACATGGCATCAGAGCAGATGAAAAAATGTACCTGCACTATTTTTCACCCAATGCAATCCACCATGTGTTACCTTGCGTTGTGGTATGCTGCAACGCGTTTGCATTGTTGAGCTTCATTGGGGTGCTATTCAAAATGTATTTCACCATAACACATCAACACACTTGAAGAAGTATGGGCAAAGCTTTCTTGGCCATTCTTCTCTTATGGATCACAGGAGTGCAGTTCATTCTGCACTCCTGTGTCCTGTTTTCAGCAGGCTAAAGCTCACTGTCGGCTGATGTCACTCTCCCAGTCCAGGCTGGGAAAAGATCTCGACTTTACAGTGGGGATCCACCCACTTGCCTGGATGGGCAGCAGTGCAGCTGAGAGACTGAGCCAGCCGTTCACCCCCAGCCCAGTGCTTCAGTGAGCACTGGCAAGGCGGGGCAGAGAGCCGGTGACTGACAGTAACAACTCTGCTCCAAGTGGAGGGGGAGAACTAAGCAGTCAGGGGTGTTTGATCGCTCAGTTCTCATTGCAGAGACAGCGGGGGACAGATACAGCATTGGTTCGATACTGCATCCATCTAGATGAGTATAAGGCAAGGCTTGAAAAATCCCAGGGCGCCATGGCGACTAGAAATTGCGTACTGGTGTGTGGGCTATCACTTTTGCAGGGTTGCACAAATTGTATCGCTCGACGTCCGGAACATGCAACTCCGTGCTCTGGGCAGGTCATATTATCTACATTTAGCCCTGTTCTGGTCCTGCTGCCGCTTGATTGCTTCCACACACCTGGGTAAAGTTACCCCCCCAAGGCTAAGTTTTAGCTGGCTCCTAAATTCAAAGCAAAATTAACGCCCTGATTTTTTTTTTTTTTTTTTTTTTTTTTTTTTTTTTTTTTAAAAACCCATACTAATTTTTTTTTGGTTTTTTATATGTAATCTTTTACTTATGGCAAAATAAAAGAGAACAGTGGCTTATTTGGACATATTTGAGAAGTGAGAATAAGGTAAACAGACGGACGCAGGCGCTGCCATGCAGTATACATCATATTGATACAAAACAAACCTTTCCAGCTAGGGAACAGGCTATGTGGCTGGTGCACGATTTAACCAATGTAGATATTATCAGTAGGCAATTTTAGGTGCATTCATATGTGTTCATGGATTTGCTTTCCTGTCTAAACACACAGGTACAGAAAAATCTGTTCTACAGGCCCCGGTGAAGAAGGGGGGCACAAAAGGCCTCCATCAAACCTCCAACCAAGAGTCCCACCCAGGGACAAACGGGAACAGGGCATTACACACACGTGGACCCTGTCTCCGTAACAGGAAGGAGAGGGGGGGTAACCACCAGGGGGAATGCATCCTATGATAAGATAGCTGATGAGTTCCACCAGTTTTCATAATTAGGATAAACCCATTTTAACTAAAAACAAGAGAAAATAAAAAAACAATAAAGAGGAGGGGGAGAACCCTCTCCTTCAGGCACATACCTATTCTTCCACTAGGAAGGTGCAGTTGAACGCTCACACCAATGATCATAGCTGCACAAGAGAAATAATGGAGAAAATGTCCATCGGGGGGCTGGGGGATAAGTCTAGGCAGGTGAACTGCCTTGTCCAAGGAGTCCTCTAAGGCAGTGGTTCTCAACCCTGTCCTCAAGTACCCCCAACAGGCCATGTTTGCAGGTTTTCCTTTATCTTGCACAGGTGCTTTAAATCCGAGTCAATGACTTGGTATTTTGGACAGCTATTTTATCTAAGAGAAATTCCCAAAACATGGCCTGTTGGGGGTACTTGAGGACAGGGTTGAGAACCACTGCTCTAAGGGACGGTTCAGCTCCATTCTTCTCTTTTAACATGCATTACTGCAATGCATTGGTGTGAAGGGGCTCTTTATGAACAGTAAAGTGTTAGTAGGGGAATTGGCCTCCAAAGTTTCATTATTGTAATGAACATTTCAGTGTCTTTGTATGCAATAATCTCTCACATTGCTTTTTATTATAGATGTTTGGATAATAATTTAACTCTATGTATTGAAAATGTTTGTTTATGTTCCAGATGACTTCAATGAAGATGTTCCAGATTCAGTTTCACACAGGCTTTGTTCCAAGAAATGCCACTACTGTGAAGTTTGCAAAGTATGTAGATATGTTTAATTGCTGGGTTTTAGAACAGGGTATCACTTATAATTTGTATTTGGTCTTTTAGGAAGCACATACAGTTCCTGAATGCAGTTATTTTCTTTATGAACTATGTCACCTGCCTTGTTAGTGCGGTCACTGACAAAGCCTTCTCCAAACTTGCGTAAATAACTTTTTTTCCCTCCTAAATACATTTCATGTATAATATTCCAAAACCTGGCAAAATTTTACTTAGAGTCATATGATCATTAATCCTGTTTAAATATTTCCTACTTTAACTTTTTCCATGTACTGCTGACCTTGCACTTCCCGAGCATTTTTTTACTTCCTGTTTTTTCCTCCAGTGTACCAGTAACCGTTGGAATCTGCTGTTTTTATTTATTCTTGAATTCTTTTACTTTATCTGCATTAAACTTCAAAAGTTATGACTGAATAAACAACAGGAGGAAGACAGGACAGAAGACTGGTAGCTTAAATTTCTGTCTGGGATGTGATGTACAATTTTGGATTCATTTCTTTTTTAGATGCTGGGATATATTGTTTCTCCTCTGCTAATAGTTTGTTTCATTTTTCTGAAATATATTATGTTTGACAACGACACGTTTCATTTCATTTTGGATCTTACTGTAGGTATGATCTGGATGCCTGTGACATACAAGAAAAATATCCAGACTTATTTCAAGTAAATCTGGAAGTTGAAGTGTCTTCTAGAGACAAACCTGCAAGTGTCACTCCACCATGGGAAAACCTCAACACCAAGAGATTGACTCCTAAAATACTGTTTTCAAGTCGGGAAGAGCAACAAGAAATCCTGTCAAAATTTGGTAAAGTGGCATGGGAATAGGATTCTTTAAAATCATATATTTTTTGTTCTGAAATCTAAAACCTACCTGAACTCTGCTTTCTCAGTGTGACTTGTCTGTTGCTGCGAAACTCTTAAAGTTTATGTATAGCTAAACCTTATATATAACTTTAGGTTAGGAAAGGGTTAAACCCCTGTCCGTTTATTTTTGCTGGGTCCTGTTGGATTTCCTTTATTTGGTTGCTCAGATGCAACTGGAAGTGGGAGAAAAGTGAGGGGAATCCCTCAGTTGTCATCCAAATGGGTGTCCTCGGCTCACCTCCCGTTCTGGTGACCGCTGTAAAATTTTTGATTTCTCATCACTTTCTGGGTTCATGACAGAACAAATAGAGTGGATGAATCAGCAAAGACACAGATAACTATAAAAACATGACAGGATTTTAATTTATCCCCACTATATCTAAAATTAGGAAAAATGCACTTTAAGATTGCTAGTTTGTCTTTTAGACAAGTTGAGGATTAGTGAATTGGATAACTAATTATTACTGCTTTTCCTGCATATGAAAGAAGCAGACATTGAATAAAGATTAGATATTGTGAATAATAGAACTTGCTCTTTTAGGAAAACCTGAATTACCCAGACAGCCAGGATCAACTGCACAATATGAAGCTGACACCTGCCCTGCAGAACATTCTCCAGAGCCACCAAACGCTGATGCGCTAAAGAAGAACTTTTTCCAAACACTTGATTGGCAAGGTAACTAAAGAAAAATGTTATAGGGTAGTTTGAACATTTTATTATTTCAGGGTATATGAAGCATGTTGTTTTGAAGCAGTTTCTTTTTTATTCATTAAGAAATATCAGAAACTAGTCAGAAGGTAGAAATAGGAGAAAGCCGACTGACCGTATAGTAGAAAAGAATAGGGAGGAAAGAAGGGGAAAGGGGAGAACACAATAATTGTGCGTTGCTCTTTTGACTTGCTTTCTTAGACCCTTGTTTCTTAACCTTTAACCCTTTAACATTATGCGCAACCTTGAGACACCCATTTCTAAATGTAGAAACTAAACTAGTAGTTTTACATAATGCAGCAACATCCACACATGTAGGTCACCCAACCTTAGAAGCAATTATTCCTCCACCTTTACACACTGCTACTTACTAGTATTCTAGCATTCCTCTTCTCCCTCAGTTTCTCTCCCTTTCTCTGCCAACGTAACCACAGTGCTGACGGGGGGAGGGGCAAACAAGAATGGAGTGCTGGTGCCTGACATCCTCCTTCTCAACAGATTACAACATTGGTTGTTAGGATGCCAGTGGCTGGCCTGTGGCTTTGTGTGACAAAAATGCAGGCTTAATCCACTCATTTTTGGGCAATTTGGGGTAATTTTTAGGAATTTTACTAAAGCACCCCTAAAGAACCCAGAAGGCTGTTTTAGACAAATGAATGTGCCTGTGTCTAGTATTTTGTATAAATTAATAACCTAACTTTTTAGATCCTTTGAGTACCTATAGACCATAAAGCTGCCTATGTTTGTGTAAAGGCTTCAACCTTTCCATTATCTTTAATAGGAATGCACTAATACTGATATCAGTGCCATTACCAAGAATTTTCATGAGTACTCATGAAAATGCTATCGAAACCGATACTTTGTGCTGCGATTTGCATCCATACAAAATGAATAAGCGCAAATCGCACTGCAAAGAATCACATGCAATTTGAACAGAAATACAGTGCAATTCCTGTCCGAATCGCATATGATTTCCTCCACCACTCCTGTCTGTATGAACCCAGTAAAGAAAGCGAAGCACCATGTAGTGCAGCAATAGGCAGTTTATGAAAATTTTATAACAACTCACAAAGTCAAATCCATATCCTAAGTGTCCCTGTCCAGTGTTCCTGTTAGAGGGGCTCACAGGGCTGGAGTAGATGTCCAGCGGGCCGCCCCCATGCTGACATCACTCCCGCCTTAAGGAGTCCTGCAACTTCTCCAGCCCTGTGAGCACCTCCAGCGGCCATGGTTTGCTATCATCGGCGGGACAGGGACACTGCAGATGTAGATTTGACTAGATATTTACTTTGTGAGTTGTTTATAACATTTTAATAAACTTCCTATTGCTGCACTACATGGTGCTTCACTTTCTTTACGGAGTTCACACACACAGGAGCGGTGGGGGAAATCATATGCAATTCGGACAGAATCACATGGCATTGCTGTTCAAATCACATGCGATTCTTTACAGTGCAATTTGCTCCCATTTATTTTGTATGAATGCAAATCGCACCGCAAAATATCGGTATCTATGAGCACTTGACAGAAAATATCAGTTGTTGTACTTGCTGCTAAAAATAGTGTCAGTGCATCCCTAATCTTCAGATATAATAAAATTGTATATTTACTGTACCAAAAGGTAGCATATAAGAGAAATGTATTGTTTACAGATACTTGATTTTTTTTCTTGTGTGATGTAGGGAAAGCAACAGGTGTCTTTAAATGCGTGATCTTTATATTGTAAAGGAGAACTCTGATGTAAAGGGCAGATCCCATTTTGGATTGAGGCGCTTCAAGTTTTAGAACACTTTTTAAAAAGGTGCCATTACTAGGCAGAAACGCCACCAGGACAGTACTTCATGCAATCAATCATTGCATCTTCTGGATGAGTCGGCCCTCACCAGTGCCTTGGTTAACAATACCCACCCACCCTCAGTGCAGCTGTTCACCATGTGCAGTTAGCTGCAGACTGTGGTGCAGTTCCAGGGCAGTGGGGATCTGAATCCTCGTAGTTCCAGTCCCTGAAGAACCTTTCCATGGAGCAAAGGGTATGCCCTGCTGAAGCAGGGAGTCCCCCCTTCTGCCCCCCAGTAACAGTTTCTGCACTGATTGAGGTTGAGGACACTTCAGGGGATCCTCTCATCCTGATGGCAGACATTAGACAGAGAGGATATGGGGTGAGGGGCAGGCTAGCACACACACTGTACACAGGGCCATGATGAGGTTATTCGGGGATCCTCCCAAAACTCTGCACTTGGGGTTTGGGACCTTAGTCTCCACACCTCAGAGTCTCTCCTTATCTCCTCAGGTACTCCCAATTCATTCTTTATAACTAGATAAGAGTTTCTAGCCTCTATGGCAGACCCGTGGAAAGTCTCTGCATCAAAAGAGACAGTGGGACACACAAAGCATAAGCACATCCAGTTGGCATCCTCTGCTGAGTCCTTGTCTGATTCGTCCATCGTTCCAGCAATACCGCAAGCAGAGGAAAGTGCCTGGGGTGAATCAGGCTTTTCTCAATTGTTCATTGACAGATGCAGCCTCTCATTCTTGGCATGTGGGGTTTATGCAGCTTTCACTAGGAGTGGACTAGGCAGAACCAAGTTCAACTCAAAGCAGACACAGCCCCTCCCAGGGGGCAGTCCTCGCTTAGCATAACCCCTCCAGCCCTGCTCAGCAACTCAGTTTTTTATGCCTAGTGCAAGGAGTAGGACCTGGCTCCCTGCTGGGATCTGCGGTTCCCCATTCTTTTTTAAATTTTTTTCTTTTTCAAGAATTTTGATGAAGAGTACAATCAAGCAGCCGGCTGGGTGACAGGCTGGATATCCTAGATCCAGGTAGTCTCCCCAGCGCGGCTGACGGATGCGAGCCGACCCTTAGCTGTACGCGGGGTCGGCCGCGTGAGCCGCATTGCGTGCAAGGCGACCGGCGGGTTAAACGTCCCATCAACGCACCCAGGACCGGGCACCCAGCGTCCGTGTCACGGATGCTGCATGGCCGGCAGCTCCCCCCGTTTCGGTGGGGTGGCAGAACTGCTTCGGGTGGCTACCCGCTGCTCCCGTCCAGAGTGGTGAGTGCTTCCCCCTTTTAGGGGGAGCGAGGGGTGGTGCCCCCTTTTTTTCCCTGGGGTATATGGTTCTGCCGTTCGTTCGGTTTGCCCCCCCCCACCCCACCCACTCGGGGCTGTAGTTCTCCCTCCCTGCGTGGGTCCCCCTGTGTGGTAGTGGCCGCCATTTGCCTGTATCCGGTTTCACGGCCGCCATTTTCCTGTAGCCGGCCGTGTGTTATACACGGCCGCCATTTTCCTGTAGCCGGCCGTGTGTTTTGCACGGCCACCATTTTCCTATAGCCGGTCATGTGTTTTGCACGGCCGCCATTTTCTTGTAGCCAGCCGCATGTATGTAACGGCCGCCATTTTGCGGTGGCCAGCCGCAGTGTTCGGCCTCTAGTGCCTACGGCGCCCATTTTGGTGTGGTCCACTGTATACTGATGGGCGGCCCTGCTTCTCCTGGTGCGAATACAGGCCGGAAGAGCGCTCCTGACACGAGAGGATCGAGAGCAGAGGGACAGGCAGCTACTGCAGCACAGCTCCTGGGGCGGTGGGTGAGTCGTCCTGGGAACCTCTGGGACCCTAAGGCAGCGACTGCGGGGCGGTGTGGTACACACATATCCGGTGGGGTCATCCGGGGTGCGGGCTATGGCGGCTGAAGCTGGGGCTTCCCAGCCAGGGGTCTCCGGTGGGGACCAGGCAGCGCTAAGACCGGTGGTCCCTCTGCACACTTTGAAGGCCCTCCTGGTGGGATACTTCTCCCAGGCAGAACCGATCCGTGACCAGGGGAACGGGCCACCTCCTCCTCTGGTGAGGACTCGGAGCCGGAGGGGGGCTCCGCGGTGACGGGGACCCCCCTGGAGCTGCCGGATGGTGAACTCGGGGACCCCTTGGATGAAGAGGAGGAGCCCTCAGGGGCCACCGCGGTTCGCAAACGAGCTCTGGTGGGCTCATTGGTTTCAGCGGTTCGTGAGACCCTGAAGCTGGGCCCGGCTGCGACTCCTGGGGCGCTTTTGGGTCGCATAAGCAGGCCTGGACGCCTAAGTGTCGTACTTTGATCAGTTCGTTTACAAGAAGTGGCGGCGTCCTCAGGGGTCGTTCGCCATGCCCAAACGTTTTTCTGCGCGTTATCCCTTTGAGGATACCCTGCTGCATAAGCGAAAGTCCCCGACGGTGGACCCGTCAGTGGCCCGTCTGAACAAAGCGACCACAATTCCGATGGAGGGCTCTCCATCCTTCAAGGACCCGGCCTACAGGAGGACTAAGGCGGTGTCCAAGGCCATGTTCCTGGTAGCAGGGTCGGCTATGCGGCCAACGCTGGCGTCTGCGCTGGTGGCACAGGCGCTTACGGAATGGGCGACTATTGTGCACCAGGCTTTGGTGACTCTCCAGGCCCCTCCGGAACCTGTGCAGGTGGCAGACCAGCTGATCCAGGGACTGAAGTATTTCTGTGATGCGGCCCTCGACATGGCTCCCATGCTGTCAAAATTGTCCATGTTTGCAATCGTCATTAGACGTCTGCTTTGCCTGAGATGCTGTTCAGGAGACCAGGCGTCAAAGAAGGGCCTGACGGACCTGCCTTTTGAAGGGGGCCGCCTCTTTGGGACTAACCTCGACGAGATCATCAAGGATCACACTGGGGGGGGGAGAGTACTTTTCTTCCGGAGCCCAGAAGGGGCAAGGAGCCCCGGCGCAGGGCATGCCCTTCCTTTTCTGCGCAAAAGAGGTTTTGTCGTGCGCCACGTACCTCAAACAAGGGTTCTAAGCCCGCCAAGGCCCCCGTTGGGGGCCAGAAGCGTCCCTGGCAGCGTAAGTCCGAAAAGGCGGAGGAGAAGTCCTCCTCCGCATGATGGGTCGTCCCTTACGCATCTCGCGCATTTCGGATCTCTGGGTGTGCGAGGTGGTTTAGTCCTGGTACAAGATAGAGTTCCATTCCCAACCCCCGGACAGGTTCTTCGCCTCCAATCTGAGGCCTCCCCCGGAATGGCTGCCCCGTTCAAGGCCATGCGCGTCCTGCTCCATCAGGGGGTGATTGTAACATTTCCTGCTTCGGAATGTTTCCGCAGTTTTTATTCCAATCTTTTTGTAGTTCCGAAAAAAGACGGTGTCAAGCCTGTCCTGGATCTGAAGGCCCTCAACTTCTTTGTGAGGGCGTGGAAATTCAGAATGGAATCTGTCCGCTCTGTGGTGGCGACCCTTCGGCAGGGAGACTTCTTGGCCTCCCTGGACATCAAAGACGCTTATTTACACGTGCCCATATGCGTGCACCACCAGCGCTTCCTGCGCTTTGCGGTGGGGGATATCCACTACCAGTTTGTGGCCCTCCCGTTCGGTCTGGCCTCAGCCCCTCGGGTCTTCACCAAGCTCCTGGCCCCGGTGCTGGCTCTGCTGAGGCAAAGGGGCATAGCAGTAGTGGCATATCTCGATGACCTCCTCCTGCGGGCGGAGTCGGCCTTTGCCTTGTCGGACAGTCTGGCCATCACCCTTGGTTTCCTGCAGGACTTCGGCTGTGTGACCAACCTTCTGAAGTCGGTGCTGGCTCCGTCGCGCCGGTTGGAGTACTTGAGCTTGGTCCTGGATACGGAGCGGGCGAAGGTGTTTCTCCCTGCCGCCAAGGTCTTAACGCTCCAGGGGGCGGTGCGGGCCATGCTGTCTCAGCGGAGGTCCTTTCTCAGATTTTGCATGCGGGTGTTGGGGCTGATGGTCTCCTCCTTCGAGGTGGTGCCTTATGCCCAGAGTCGCACCCGGCTCCTGCAGTGGGCAATCCTGCTGCGGTGGGACAAGTCTCCACTCTCCCTGGATCGGGTGATCAGTTTGGATCACCGGACTCGAAGCTCCCTCACCTGGTGGCTACGGGCCCCAACCTTGGAGCGGGAGAAGTTGTTTCTTCCCATGGACTGGACGGTGATCACGACAGATGCCAGCCTAGATGGCTGGGGAGGGGTCCTGGGGAGGTTGTCGACCCAGGGCCGTTTGTCTCAGGAAGAGTCCCGTCTCCCGATCAACGTGCTGGAACTGCGGGCGATTGGGCTTTGTATCTCCCACTGGTCGGGGAAACTGCACGGGCGTCCTGTTCGGGTCCAGTCAGACAACACCACAGCTGTGGCTTATGTGAACCATCAGGGTGGAACGAGAAGCGCAGAAGTGGCCCACATTCTGCGGTGGGCAGAGCTTCACGTGCCGGCAATCTCCGCCGTTCACATCCCGGGTGTAGAGAACTGGCAGGCGGACTATCTCAGTCGCCAGAAGCTGGATCAGGGAGAGTGGTCCCTGCATCCGGGGGTGTTCCGCCAGATTTGTCCAAAGTGGGGCACGCCAGATGTAGATCTCCTGGCGTCCCGGCTCAACCGGAAGGTGCAGGCCTTCGTGAGCAGAACAAGGGATCCACTGGCAGACTCTGGCACGGTTGCCCTCGTGGCTCCGTGGTCTCGGTACCGGCTGCTCTATGCCTTCCCCTCACTTCCCCCCACTTCCGTGCATGCTGCGCAGGATAGAGGCAGAAGGGATCCCAACCATTCTGGTAGAGCCAGATTGGCCTCGGCGTCCTTGGTACGCCGACATGGTGCGGATGGTGGTCGACGTTCCCTGGCGGCTCCCGCTTTGCGAGGACCTGCTCTCACAGGGGCCCATCTTGCACCCTGCTTTACCCTCGCTGGCTTTAACGACCTGGCTATTGCGTCCCAGGTGTTAAAAGATAGGGGACTCTCTGGGTCTGTCATTCCCACTATGCTCAAGGCGCGTAAGGCCACTTTGCGGAAGATCTATCACCGCACATGGAAGGCTTACATTGCTTGGTGCGAGGCGGGGGGTTGGAACCCCCTTTCTTTCTCGGTGGCTCGGGTGCTGGCCTTCCTTCAGCAAGGCCTAGATCACAAGTTGGCATTGAGCATGCTTAAGGGGCAGATTTCTGCCCTGGCTATTCTTTTTCACCGTCCCTTGGCGACACATTCCCTGATTCGTACCTTTATTCAGGGGGTTCGTCATGTCTCTCCTCAGGTACAGTCGCGTTTGGCGCCTTGGGACCTTAATCTGATCCTTTCTGTGCTCCAGAAGTCGCCTTTTGGAAATATCAGGGAAATTTCCCTGCAACTGCTCTCGCAAAAAGTGGCCTTTCTGGTGGCTATTACATCCGCTAGGAGGGTGTCTGAGCTGGCGGCTCTGTCCTGTAGGTCCCCGTACTTGGTCATGCACAGGGACAAGGCGGTTTTGCGCCCCTCTCCCTACTTCTTACCAAAGGTGGTCTCTTCGTTTCACATCAATGAGGACATTGTCCTCCCTTTGCTGTGTCCACGCCCGTCTCATCCTACGGAGGTTGCCTTGCACTTCCTGGATGTGGTTAGGGCTTTTCGGGTGTATCTGGCAGCCACGGCCTCGTTTCGGAGGTCCGATGCGCTTTTTGTCGCCGTGGATGGCGGCCTCGTCGGCCACCATTTCTTGTTGGATACGTCAGATGGTGACCCGTGTGTATGCTGTTCGGGGCCAGAAGCCCCCCTTTCCGGTCACGGCTCACTACCAGGGCGATTAGTACTTCCTGGGCTTTCCGACACCAGGTGTCGGTTTCTCAGGTGTGCAAGGCGGCTTGAACCTCGGTGCACACTTTTTCCAAGTTTTACAGAGTTGATGTTGCAGCTTCTGCTGATGCTGCTTTCGGCCGCAAAGTTTTGCAGGCTGTGGTGTGAGGCACGTCTGGCACCACCCGGAGAACTCTTTTGTTGGGTACTGTTGTTCTTGTTGCCCACCCCTTGTTGTGACACTGCTTTGGGACCTCCCCACATGTCAAGAATTAAAGGCTGCTTCTGTCCATGAACGATTGAGAAAATAGGATTTTTGACTTACCGTAAAATCCTTTTCTCTGAGTTCATTGACAGACGCAGCACCCACCCCTCTTTGAGTTTGTACTGCTTGCTACAAACTGAGTTGCTGAGCAGGGCTGGAGGGGTTATGCTAAGTGAGGACTTCCCCTTGGGAGGGGCTGTGTCTGCTTTGAGGTGAACTTCGTTCTGCCTAGTCCACTTCTAGTGAAAGCTGCATAAACCCCACATGTCAAGAATGAGAGGCTGCGTCTGTCAATGAACTCAGAGAAAAGGATTTTACGGTAAGTCAAAAAATCCTATTTTTCCTGCTGCAACAAATCCCTTACAGCTTCTGTTGAGGATATCCCAGGCTTCAAACACACAGTGGATAAAAGATTTGAGGCACTCCCTAAAGCTATATTAAACCCCAAACCAAAAATTTAATCTATTGCAGCTTACCAATCGTTAGATATGTCGTTTTTGTTTTTTTTTTTTTACCTCTGCTTTCAGCTGGTGATCTGGCCAGTAACACACTTCCTTTATTAGATTGCCCCTGCTCTGGATGGAGACACACAGGGGGCTCAACAGACAGCAGTTTTGTCAGTCTGGGAGTGGAGGGTGGTGTTGAATGTACTAGCAGATTTAGATGCACTAACCAATTGAAACCAAACTCCAGCTCACACTTTATAATCAGTTACAGCAACACTTTTTTTGTTTCTTGGGATAAACATTTTTTACATGAATAAAGGTGATCATTGTAAGCACCCCTGCCAGTGTTAAATGGTTTGTTACACAGTCACAAAAGTGAGTACACCCCTCACATTTTTGTAAATATTTTATTATAGCTTTTCATGTGACAACACTGAAGAAATAACACTTTGCTACAATGTAAAGTAGTGAGTGTACAGCTTGCATAACAGTGTAAATTTTCTGTCCGCTCAAAATAACTCAACACAAAGCCATTAATGTCTAAACCACTGGCAACAAAGGTGAGTACACCCCTAAGTGAAAATGTCCACATTGGGCCTAATTAGCCATTTTACCTCCCCAGTTTCATGTGACTCGTTAGTGTTACAAGGTCTCAGGTGTGAATGGGGAGTAGGTGTGTTAAATTTGGTCTCATCACTCTCCTACTGGTCACTAGAAGTTCAACATGGCACTTCATGGCAAAAAACTCTCTGAGGATCTGAAAAAATGAGTTGTTGCTCTACATAAAGATGACCTAGGCTAGAAGAAGATTGCCAAGATCCTGAAACTGAGCTGCAGCATGGTGGCCAAGACCATACAGTGGTTTAACAGGACAGGTTCCGCTCAGAACAGGCCTTGCCATGGTCGACCGAAGAAGTTGAATGCACGTGCTCAGCATCATATCCAGAGGTTGTCTTTGGGAAATGGACGTATGATTGCTGCCAGCATTGCTGCGGAGGTTCAAGTGCTGGGAGGTCATCCTGTCAGTGCTCAGACCATATGCCCGCATACTGCATCAAATTGGTCTGCATTGCTGTCGTCCCAGAAGGAAGCCTCTTCTAAAGATGTTGCACAAGAAAGCCCACAAAAAGTTTGCTGAAGACAAGCAGACTAAGTACATGGATTACTGGAACCATGTCCTGCTGTCTGATGAGACCAAGATGAACCTATTTGGTTCAGATGGTGTCAAGCGTATGTGGCGGCAACCAGGTGAGGAGTACAAAGACAAGTGTGTCTTGCCTACAGTCAAGCATGGTGGTGGGAGAGTCATGGTCTGGGGCTGCATGAGTGCTGCCAGCACTGGGGAGCTACAGTTCATTGAGGGAACTATGAATGACAACATGTACTGTGATATACTGAAGCAGAGCATGATCTCCTCCCTTTGGGGACTGGGCCACAGGGCAGTATTCCAACATAACGACCCCAAACATACCTCCAAGATGACACCTGCCTTTCTAAAGAAGTTGAGGGTAAAGGTGATGGACTGGCCAAGCATGTCTCCAGACCTAAACTCTATTGAGTATCTGTGGGGCATCCTCAAATGGAAGGTGCAAGAACGCAAGTTCTCTAACATCCACCAGCTCTATGATGTCGTCATGGAGCAGTGGAAGAGGACTCCAGTGGAAACCTGTGAAGCTCTGGTGAACTCCATGCCCAAGAGGGTTAAGGCAGTGCTGGAAA
>BLSH010503713.1:376462-387612 GCA_018402905.1 Glandirana rugosa
CCGACCGGGGAGGGTACCCCCGTCAGGAGTGGACTCGGATATTTTGGGGAACGACCGGTTATCATAAGTCAAACAGTGTTCGTCACGTTGTTTTTTGGTCTCTTTTCCTAAAATGCCATTCAATATTATTTTAGGGAAAAAGAGAATGCAAGTGACTGTCTGCGTCGAGAAGAATTTACTGTGCACCCCTGCAGGGTTTCGTCACGGTTTTTTGATCTCCCCACCCGTTTTGGCACTGCTTTGGGACGTCCCCACGTGTCATTTAAGAAGAGCTGCGTCTGTCAGTGAACGTAAGAGAAAAAGGGATTTTATTATAACTTACCGTAAAATCCTTTTCTCTGGTTTTTTGTTGCACTGCTTGTGACAAACTGAATACTATTGGCCAGCAAGGGGTTTTATAGGCTCAGGTGAGGACTGCCCCCATGGGAGGGGCCAGCCTATCCCTGATGCTTTTGCATCTGTTTTGCCTAGTCACTCCTGATAGGACGACATAAAACCCACGTGTCATTTAAGAAGAGCTGCGTCTGTCAGTGAACTCAGAGAAAAGGATTTTACGGTAAGTTATAATATCCCTTTATTTCCTTTACAGAGGAAACTAGTTTGGCAGTAAATGGTAATAAAGGTTACTTTTGGCACCTGAGATCTAGTGATTACTGCATTGTTTATAAAACCGGGGCAAGTTAAAACGTTCTAAATTTAAGCTGTACTTCAGTTAGATATACAAGATGCAAATGAATGCAGCTTTGTAATCAGTAATACATCATTAAAGTTGAATTCTGGGCAAAATATTTATTTGATATTTAGTTAGAGCTTTGCATAACTTTCACACATGTCTTTTTTTTTTTTTTTTTTTTTCTTTTCAACCCTGTTTCCTGTGAAGGTGACCCATTTCATTTCAGGATGACTGGTCACGTAACCAACCCATTGAGATTAAAATTAGAAAGTACGGACATCACCTTGTCTGTCATATACAAAAACAGGAAAAGTTAGCAGCTTGCACCCAATTAGAGCTTTAACCCTAGTGACAGCAAACCATAAAAGGGTTAACAAATCCCCTCACTCTTGAAAAATTGTTTCAAAATATGAGTGTGCTCCCCTAGATTAAACGAACATGTGTAGATAGGGAAGATTCCCAAAGCAATGATCAATGAGGAGCATTGGGTAGTTTAACAAAGTAGCAATGTTTATTGAAGTATAACCTTAATTACAAAAAATCTAACCACCACCACAAATTCCATTAAAATATAACAGCGTTGTTATTGAACCTTAGCATACCGCGGAACATACATCCATTCTACCTCATACTATTGCACTGGCCCGGTAGTGAAGATTGCTTCAGTCAAATAGATTCCCTAAGATTTGTCCTGGAACAGCCTTGGCTGTAGTCCATAGACCAGGATAGGGGGAAAGAGATAGGGAAAACTGCAATTCAGTATTGTGTGGATGATTATTGCTCAGACCTCAGTGTTCACAGGCTGGTCACAGTAGCAGGGAAATGAGCCAATATTGACCTCCGTGTGTGCCCAGGAATAAACCAACTTGAAGTACAATACCTGTGGGTCGGCTACAGTTTGGGGAGGGAGAATTTTCAGTATACTGTGGAGTCTCCACACTTGTAGCACTATCTCCCGCTCAGTCCGTGGCTTCCCGGTCTGAGCAGTTCAGTGTACTCACGGAGTTGCACCTTGGCGCGCTGCGGACTCACTGGACGGCTTGGGAACTGCAGGTGAATCAAGAGGCTCTCCCCTGATGGGGTTGTAACTGCAGGCGATCTCCCTGCTCAGTTGATCATCCACGTATGGTGGTCAACACCCAGATATTGGGAAGTTGAATGGGGGGGCAAGTTCAGATGGTTTGAACAAGCTCAAATGCCATATCCAGCTGCTGTTGACCAAAGAACATAGAACTATATCCAATCCACTGGGGGAGCAAAGTGTCCGCGGTGTGCGGTCTGTGATAGATCATCACAGGCGTAATGGCATGAACTTTTAATGAGCTAAGGGTTAGAGCCTGTGCCAAACATCTTATTTAAATTGTGGGTCTGCAAATTATGCCCAATCACTTCCGCTCCCATTTAAAGGGCCATACGTCCCATCACCCATTGGCTTTCATTACACATTATAGGTACTAATTAATATATAAAAGAGAAATCACAAAGTGTATCCCAAAGAACAAGAGATATTACATGGAGAAGTACTTTAGAGAGGAACCAAGTCGCCCCTTTCCCCCCACTGGGAGACACCAGAGCATAGCTATATACAATATATTTAGACTGAAGGGTCTACAGCTGAAACATTTCCCTCCCCCTTTTCCCTTTTTTCCCCTACAGGGATGGGGACACCAGAGTAAGGTGTACGTTTATAAAGCAGTGTAAAAAATCCACTGCACAGTTCTCCGGCATTCACAGAGGAGATCGTTCTCCTCTGTGTGCCTGCTTATAAAGGTGTGTAGATCACTTCACAGTTTGTGAAGTGAAGTGATCTACAAACGCTTTAAACTGTGGAGAACGCCCTGATCTCGTGAGACATTACGAGATTACGGCACCGAAATTCACAGAAACTCAGAGATGTCCATTTATTAAGCAGTGATAAATTATCACTGCTCAGTAACGGACATCTCCGAGGAGCCCGCCCAAACAGTAAATACAATTATTAGCCCCCTACACTATATATGTATATATAAACACACACACACCTTATATATACATATATATACACATACATTATATGTGCATGTATATACACACATACATCATATACATGTATCTGCATATATACACATATACAGGGCAGGGGGACATGGCTACTGTGTTGGGGGGTCTGAACGAGGCAGGAGGAAGTCTCTAATCTTCCTCTTTCCTCGGGATTCTCTCTTCACCCCCCCAATTCTCCACCTCTGAGCTGGTGAAGCGGGGAGGGTGAATTCTGACCGAGATCACCTGTGATGTGCAGTGATCACTGCTTTATAAACTGCCTGTTTCTGTGTCAGTGAATGACAGTTGGAGATGTGCAGAGATAATCGGTGAAGAACAGCTTCTCTCCCGATTATCTCTGCTTTATAAACTGAAAATGAGCTGTGATCAGCCGTGATCCTTGGGATCACGGCTGATCACAGTTTTATAAAAGGACACCTAAATTGCCTATTGATCAAGAAATATGGATCGATTACATTCAGTGTTGAAGCCCTGAGGATGTAAAGAATGTAAACTATAAATCCACATTTTTTTCCTTTTGAATGAGTACCCTATCGAAGTCCCCCCTTCTGGCTGGTAGATTTAGTTTGTAGATCCCTTTCACACGGAGGCCCTTTGGATTCCCCTCATGAAATTTCAGAAAATGCAGAGCCATTGGACGTTAAACGTCCTTCTGGATTATGCTCTGGACATGTTCACTGATCCTGATTTTCAGCTGTCTTTAGGTCTTGCCCACATGTGCCAGGCCACACGGGCACATAAGCATATAAATAACATGTGTCGCGGAGAAAATTAATAAAACTCTATTTTATACTGTCTTCTATTCTCCGCATCAGTGAGCACGTCTGTACAGTCTACATATTTGCACATAGAGCATTTTCCACATGGATACATTCCCTTCGGGGGTGTAAGGTCGGTTAACCAGTTGGCATTCTGTGATCTACTATATTCTGAGTGCATGAGGCTGTCTCCCAAATTTCTGGATCTACGTGCTGTCATTAGTGGTCTTTCCCCTATGATGGTCTTAAGTATCGGTGATCTGGTGAGGATGTGCCAGTGACTTTTAAGGATGCCATTGACTTGGTTCCATTGTGCTCCAAATTTAGTTGTTATTCTCATAGGAGCTGTTTGATCCTGATTTTTTTTTTATGGTTTAGTCTGCAGTAATCCCTGTCTGGATGCCTTTTGTGCACATTTTTTGGACAATTCTAAGGCATTGATGTGAATAGCCCCTTTCACTAAATCTATCATACGTGGCTGTGGCCTCTGTTTGAAAGTCCTCGTCCTGAGTACAATTTCTTTTTGATCCTGAGGAGCTGTCCCATTGGAATGCCACGAATGAGAGGGTGGGAATAATGGCTTGTGGCCTGAAGTAAAATATGTGCTGCTGTCTTCTTGCGGAAGGTCTTAGTAACAAACTTATCTCCACTTTGCCTAATCGTTAAGTTCAGTAAGGGCAGCTCCTCACTATGATGGGAATAGGTCAACTTAATGTTCCTATTATTACTAGTCAGTTCTTCCATGAATAGTGTGAGCTGGACCGTACCCCTCCAGACAATCAAGACATCGTCGATGTACCTCAGCCACAAGTGACAGTGGCTGAGGTACAATGAGGATCCATAGACCAGGTCATTCTCCCATAGGCCAAGATGGAGACAGGCGTATGAGGGCGCCCATGGTGCTCCCATGGAGGTCCTCCTGACTTGTTGATAATATATTCCCTAAAATTGGAAGTAGTTATTCCTCAGCATGAATTCAAGGAGGTCCACCACAAGCTCACTGTGTGCCCCTAGATGAGGGAAAACCTGTTCTAAGAAGACCCCATTCACGCAGGATCGTTGTATATCATGATTCCACATCGATCCCCACGAAAATTGCTCCACTGGGGACAGGAACATCATTTAATTTCTTGAGGATGTCCATAGTAGTTTCCTCACCATATCCTTTATCAAAGCATCCCCAAATTTGCCAAATCTCTCCAGGGGACCCCGGATGGGCCAAGACAATAGGTCTACCTGGGGGGTTGTCTACAGATTTGTGGAGCTTCGGAATAACATAAAATGTAGGTGTATTAAAGTCCTGGACACTAAGGAAGTTTAACTCTTTTTTTTGTTTATTAAACCTGCCTCCTTCGTAAAATGCAGTTTTTCGTTCAGAGCCTTGACCATGGAAGGAAATGGTTTAAGTTTGTAATAGTTACTTGGGTCAGAGAATTGTCTCTTTACCTCCTGTTCATATTTCTGTTCAAATAAGAGGACAATGTTTCCTCCCTTGTCACTACCCTTAATTATTAAGTTTGGAGCCTGTTCAAGTTCATGTAGTGCTTTTCTTTCTTGCCCACTAAGATTGTCGGGTCCCATCCATTTCCAATTGACAAGGGCCAAATGCTTCTGTAGCTCTTCCAAAAACAGATTTATCCATCTATGCTTGGATAGGGGAGGCATTTTGTTAGACCCAATTCTAAGGTTAGAATTTGCCATGTATGGTAGATTTAGGGAAAGGGGCTATTCACATAATTTCCTTAGAATTGTCCTCTCTCATTCGTGGCATTCCAGTGGGGCAGTTCCTCAGGATCAAAAAGAAATTGTACTCAGGACGAGGACTTTCAAACAGAGGCCACAGCCACGTATGATAGATTTAGTGAAAGGGGCTATTCACATGAATGCCTTAGAAATGTCCAAAAAACGTGCGCAAAAGGCATCCAGATCGGAATTACTGCAGACTAAACCATCAAAAAATCAGGATCAAACCGCTCCCATGAGAATAACAACTAAATTTGGAGCACAATGGAATGAGGTCAATGGCATCCTTAAACATCACTGACACATCCTCACCAGATCACCGATACATAAGACCATCATAGGGGAGAGACCACTAATGACAGCACCGTATGTCCAGAAATTTGGGAGACAGCCTAATGCACTCAGAATACAGTAGATCACAGAATGCCAACTGATTAACTGACCTTCCACCCCTCAAGGGAATGTATCCATGTGGAGAATGTTCTATGTGCAAATATGTAGACAGTACGGATGTGTTCACTGATGCTTAGAATCGGAGACAGTATAAAATACAAAGTTTTATTAATTGCTCCACGACACGTGTTATTTATATGCTTACATGCCTGTGTGGCCTGGCATATGTGGGCAAGACCAAAAGACAGCTGAAAATCAGGATCAGTGAACATGTCCAGAGTATAATCCAGAAGGACGATAAACGTCCAATGGCTCTGCATTTTCTGAAATTTCATGAGGGGAATCCGAAGTGCCTCTGTGTGAAAGGGATCTACAAACTAAATCTACCAGCCAGAATGGGGGACTTTGCTAGGGTCCTCATTCAAAAGGAAAAAATGTGGATTTATAGTTTACATTCTTTACATTCAGCGTTGAGGCCCTGTTGATGTAATCTATCCATATTTCTTGATTAATAGGCAATCTACTCTGGTGCCCCCATCCCTGTAGGGGAAAAGGGGGGAGGGAATGATTCAGCTGTAGACAGGGCGGGTACAAGGGGGGTGCGGAAGGTGCAGATGCCCTGGGCCGGGACCATTTACTGAAAGAAGGGGGGTGCAGGAGAAATTCCGGCACTGCCTGTCTGCACACTCCGGCCATGCTACATAGTTATTAGCTGCACATTGCAACATGTGCCAAGTGCGCTCCTGCACCCGGCACAAGCCTAAGACCAGCCCCGCCCTTCACTTCCCTCAGCTCCCTGTCAGGTGGAGTAATATTCGCCCGACAGGCGCATCCTAGTCCCGGCTGGCGTGACGTCACTGAGAGGCCGGCCGGGAGGTGGGAGAGGAGAGGAGCACACAATGCCCGTTCAAACACCGGAGCTGCGACCTGCGAGTGAGAGCTAGAGGCGGAGGAACCAAGTTACTTCATCGCACAAGTAAGCAGATGCCATCTGCAGATGCTTTGAATTGGGGGGGGTTCCTGGGGGGAGGCTAATAAATTACAAATGGTATTTCTCTTTTCTCTTTCGTTCATTGATGGACGCAGCATCTTATTCATGACAAGGGGTTATGCCACTTTTCACTAGGAGTGGACTAGGCAGAACACAGTTCAGCTAAAAGCAGACACAGCCCCTCCCAGGGGGTAGTCCTCACTTGGTATAACCCCTCCACCCTGATAAGCAACTCAGTTTTTTTCTGCCTAGTGCAAGGAGTAGGACCTGGCTCCCTGCTGGGACCTGCGGTTCCCTGTTTCTTTTCTTTTTTTCAAGACATCTGATGAAGATTACAATCAAGTAGCCGGCTGGGAGACAGGCTGGATATTCCAGGTAGTCTCCCCAGCGCGGCCAAGGGACACAAGCCGACCTTAGCTCCGCGCTGGGTCAGCCGTGTCGGGCCCCGTTCCGGCCGGCGGATTAAACGTCCCGCCAGCGCACTTAGGACCGGGTCCTAGGGCTCGCGTCACGAGTGTCGCATGGCCGGCAGCTCCCCCCGGAGTAGCGGGGTGGTAGGTCTGTCTCGGGTGGGTGACCCTCTACGCCTGTCAGGATGGGTAAGTATGCCCCACGCCCTCCCGGGGTGTGGGGGGGCAGGTGGGTTGTCCCCCTCCCCCCCAACCAGTGGTGTTGGGTCCTTCCAAGGTCGTCGGCTCTTTGGGGCTTCCCTGGATGAGATCATTAAAGACTTTACGGGGGGGAGAGCACTTTCCTCCCGGAACCCAGAAGGGGTAAGGAGCCCTGACGTAAACCGGGTACCTCTTTTTCGACTCACAAGAGGTTTTTTCATGCGCCCCATGCAGCGGGCAAGGGCTCTCAGCCCACCAAGGCCGCTGCGGGGGGCCAAAAGCGTCCCTGGCAGCATAAGCCTGATAAGTCGGAGGAGCAGTCCTCCACATGATGGGTTGCTCCCACCCATTGCTTGGGTGGGGGGATGTCTCTTGGGGTTCGCGGACCAGTGGACCTCCTGCATCTCGGATCTCTGGGTGCGCGAGGTGGTTTCGTCCGAGTACAAGATAGAGTTCTGTACTGGATCTGAAGGTGCTCAATCTCTTTGTGAGGGCACGGAAGTTCAGAATGGAGCCAGTCCGTTCTGTGGTGGCGGCGCTTCGCCAGGGAGACTTCCTGGCCTCCTTGGACATCAAGGACGCGTACTTGCACGTCCCTATATGCACTCGTCCCCATCGCTTCCTGCGCTTTACGGTGGGGGATCTGGTAGAGAAGAGGAAGAACAAAGAGATGAAGAGAGAGAGGAGTTAAAAAAGAATAGAAGGAAAGGGGGAGGGGAACAAACAAGGAGAGAGAGACATCACCTGCACTGATCCTGTTTCCATATTATCCCATATTTTATATTTTAGATCACCCCTCCAACAAGCCTGTTCATTATTAGCTTATTAGGTGCCAAACCTGGGATATCTGGGATGGGATGGGAGTAGAAGTGAGCATAATGAGTATGAAACATCCATCAAGGACTGTGCAATCTCCTCTGTAACAACCGGACCGTTGCGTGCAGAACCGCGGTATGTCACCGAAGCGAACGCTCTGAACGTGTGGTGGAAGCCGGCTGGAAGGCTCAGAGCGAGGCTTGGTTCGCACCGCTGACCAGACCCAGAGAGATGACGTCCAAGGAGTGCGACGCATTTCGTGGGCATGTCGGCTCTGTCGTGATGGCCGCGCCCCTTCTTCAGGCTGGCACCGAAAACACGCCGCACTCCTTGGACGTCATGGCTTCGGTGATATATGCCGGTTCTGCACCTGACGGTCCGGTCGTTAGAGGAGATTGCACAGTCCTTGATGGAATTTCGTACTCATTATGCTCACTTCTACTCTCCATCCTGTGAGTGTTTTTAATCTTATGTGAATAAATTGTGATTGTGCTTCTACACTTAGAGGCCCCTCTTTTTGCTTTTGTTTTATCAA
The DNA here is from genome assembly GCA_018402905.1 of Glandirana rugosa. Classification (NCBI taxonomy): domain Eukaryota; kingdom Metazoa; phylum Chordata; class Amphibia; order Anura; family Ranidae; genus Glandirana; species Glandirana rugosa. The sequence goes on from BLSH010503713.1 coordinate 385,023, forward strand.
GGAGAACTGGGCTCATGGAATCACCAGAGCCCCTACTCCTATAGCCCAAAAATTCCCTGCTCGGGACACAAACAGCTAGACTTTGTTGTTGAATGGGGATGCCAGTATAACAACCTCTGGCATCCCCCAGCGCAGGCAAATGTCCCGAAACACTTCGGGCTGCAATGACCACTCTCCCGGGTGTATCTGTTGGCGGCTGAGAAGTCAGCCTTCCAATTTTCCCACGCCTGGGATGTGAACTGCAGAGATTCTTGCAAACTTGCCACTGTCGTGGTCTTGTCTGCCTGTACCCTTATCAGGTAGCCCTGCAACCTGGAAGTCCAATCTCTCAGGGCTAGCCGAATAACTTGTAGCTCTAGGAGGCATATGGGCAATCTCTGCTCCACCAAGGACCATCTCCCCTGGACTGTGGAACCCCATGACCACGCCCCAGCCCACAAGACTGGCATCTGTGGTCACAATCTTCCAAGATACTGGAAGAAAGGATCTGCCCTGAGACAGATTCTGGTTTACTAACCACCCGGCGAGATTCCATCTAGCCCTGGGAGATAAGGATATGCAGGAATCCAAAGTCTGCAATTGTCTGTTCCACTCCGCCAGGATTTTGCGCTGAAGCGCCCTGGAGTGACACTTATAAGGAACTGCCTCGAAAGAGGCTACCATCCTCACTAGCAGCCTCTCACAGAGTAGAACTGAAGAGTGACTCATCGCCCTCACCTGGCATACCAGAGCCTTGAGGTCGCTGATACTCTCAGCGGTGAGAGTATCCTTGCCTGGACTGTATCTAGCTATAGACCTAGATATTCCAGAGACTGAACAGGGTCTAGTAAGGAATACCCTACATACATGACCCAAACCCTGTTTCCCAGGATTGTTAGGGTCACATTCTGCCCGAGTCTGCACCAAGACTGATTTTGGAGCAAGAGGTTGTCCAGGCATCCCATTATTAGGACCACCCGTGACCCTAGAAGGCCCTTCACTGGAGCCAGAATCTTTATGAAGATCCAGGGAGCTATTGCGATCCTGAATGGCAGAGCCAGAACTGGTAGCGTCGTCCTTCTATGGAAAAAACACAAGAAAAAACCTCTGATGAGGTAGCAAATTTGGTGCAGGTAAATATGCATCCTTGATGTCTATTGATGCCAAAAAATCTCCTTCCTGGAGCGAGGCAATCATTGAGCAGATTGACTCAATGTGGAACGGCCGTACTGCAAGAAAATGGTTTAAGACCTTGAGATCTAGAATAGGCCTTACCTCCCTCTGGACCGTAATAGGTTCGAGCAGTAAGCAAGCAGGCATATGTTTTGCAAAACGTGCCTATGTAAGTAAGCATGCATCTGTTTATGCACAACATGCATTCATAGGCATCAGGTGTTTCTGCATCATGTGTGCTATGCATCATGCAACCTATGCAGAGAGGCGCCCATGCAGACACGAGTCTCTGTGCGACACGAGTCTCTGTGCGACACGAGTCTCTGTGCGACACGAGTCTCTGTGCGACACGAGTCTCTGTGCGACACGAGTCTCTGTGCGACACGAGTCTATATGCGACGCGAGTCACTTTGTAACCCTGTGTTTTAGCCCTCATGTGTTTTAACCATGTTTAACAAATGTGTTTTAAGCAAACTAGCGTTTAGGCAAACACATGCTCCTGCAAACATTCATTTAGGCAGAAGTGCTTTTTTTAGCAACCATGCGTTTAAGCCAGTTTGCAAGCATGTTCAACTGTAACCAGGCTCAAGCAGGAGGAGCAAGGCACATATGCATCCAATGCGGCCTCTATGCTGCTTCAGAATAGTAAAAATAAATAAATAAGCTCTGATGCCCAGCCAAGGGGGAAAAAAAAAACCTTTAACCAGTTAACAACCGGCCCATAGACAAAAGACGTCTACAAGGTGGTTTCTTAACTCTGGGAGGACGTCTATTGGCGCGCACACGGGAACATCCATGGCCGCCGCAACAGTGAATGGCCGCTGTGAGCAAAATGTCAAATGAGTCAAATGACGGAGCGATCACATGTAAACAAGCCGGCGCTTCCTCCGGCTTTTCTCTCTCCGCACCGATTGGTGCAGTGTGAGGGGAGAGAGGACGCGCGCGGGGCTGTGGGCGATGTGTAGTGCCCACAGCGCTGCTAAGTGACAGTGGGGGACAGGCTGCACCCCCCACCTTCAATCCACAACCACCCAGCCATCCTCACCCCATCCACGCTCACCCACCCAGCATTCCTCACCCCTTCCATGCTCAGCCACCCACGCATCCATCCATCCATGCTCAACCATCCTCACGCGGCCATGCTCAACCACCCAGCCATCCTCACCCCATCCATGCTCAACCATCCAGCCATCCTCACCCAGCCGTGCTCACCCACCCAGCCGTGCTCACCCACCCAGCCGTGCTCACCCACCCAGCCGTGCTCACCCACCCAGCCGTGCTCACCCACCCATCTGTGCTCATCCATCCCCATCTGTGCTCATCCATCCCCATCTGTGCTCATCCATCCCCATCTGTGCTCATCCATCCCCATCTGTGCTCATCCATCCCCATCCGTGCTCATCCATCCTCATTCGTGCTCAGTCATCCTATCCGTGCT
>BLSH010503713.1:430477-442496 GCA_018402905.1 Glandirana rugosa
CTGTCGTCGCCCTCGGTTACCGAGGACGACGATAGTTAGATAAGTTCTGTCTCTTCCCCCCCCCCCTTACAGGTCCCAGAAGGCTGCAGGACCATTCACAAAGTGCAGCTCATGCATGCGGTCCAGCGATGGGGATGAGCTCCAGCCGCTGGCTCGGGTCCTCATTGAATAGATTGATAGCAGCAGGAGCCATTGGCTCCCGCTGCTGTCAGTCAAATCCAGTGATGCGGGGCCGAGTCCTGCTGTCTGTCAATGGACGCAGCAGCAGGACTCGGGAGCGCGCCCGCACGAGTGCCCTGAGGGAGAGCGGCTCTCTAACGGGCACTCGAGAAGAGGAGGAACCAGGAGCGCTCCTGAGGGACCCCAGAAGAAGAGGATCGGGGCCGCTCTGTGCAATAACCTTGCACAGAGGAGGTAAATATAACATGTTTGTTATTTAAACAAAACAAAAAAAAAACAAACCTTTTTAGAATCTCTTTAAGGCTGTTCACATATATGTGGTAGAGCTGCACGATTGTAACAAAAACCCAGCCCCATCAGACACCCATGTAGAACTAACCATTCGGCTCCAATGCTTCAAGCGGTGAAGAATTAATAACCTTTTTATTGTGACAAATAGAAAAACGACATCTGGACAACAATCTACTTTCTGGTGTGCTATGTCTTTTTTTTTTTTTTTTTTTTTTTTACACACACAAGTTAAATATCAAGAGGACCTTGGGAAAGGGTATCCCCTGTGCACCATAAAGCTGGCTCAGTGCACATTTATCCTATTAAACATGGTACCTATAATGTTAGTACGAGTTATTCGTTGAGTATGACTTGTATTTAACGTATGTTAAAAATGGTCCCCAAATGCCTATTTTTTACATTTTTGTTGCCTGTTGTGAACAAGGGCTTATGGTGCGTTACTGTTGACTTGAAGGAATTGAGATGCTTCAACTCCTTCCAAACTCCACATGAAGCTTCATTCTTGAAGCGCAGCAACAAGACGTGATTCAAACCCGTCATGTTTTGATAATGTGAACAGCACTACGTGCTGTCCATATTATCAGTTGCAGACTGCTTTACTAGGAGTTTGATGAAAGTTAAAACTGCTCCTTAACCACTTCCCCCCTGGAAGGATTTCCCACTGTAGGACCAGAGCACTTTTTGCGATTCGGCACAGCGTCAATTTAACTGACAATTGCGCAGTCGTGCGACGTTGTACCCAAACAAAATTTGCGTTTTTTTTTTTCCCCCCCACAAATAGAGCTTTCTTTTGGTGGTATTTGATCACCTCTGCGTCATTTCTGATCAACGCTATAAACAAAAAAAAGCGACAATTTTGAAAAAAAAAATATTTCTTTTTGCTAAAATACAAATCCAAAAAAAATATATATATAAAAAATGTATTTATCGGTTTTGGCCCATTTATATTCTTCTTATATTCGCAGTTGGCGTTTATTGATTGGTTTGCGCAAAATTTGCCACGTTTACAAACCATGAGAATTCATTCCTGGCATCTTTTAAAAAAAAACATTTTTTACTGGTAATGGCGGCGATCTGCTTTGATATTGGGGCGGACATGTCGGACATTTTTGACACTTTTTTGGGACCAATGACCTTTATACAGCGATCAGAAATTTAAATATCCATTGATTTCTGTATAAATGTCATTGGCAGTGAAGGGGTTAACCTGCAGGGAGAGATCTAGGGGTTTACTTGTGTTCCCTAGGAGTGTTCTAACTGTGAGGGGCCTGGGCTACCATGGGCATAAGAGATCTAACTGATCCCAGTGGCAGTGATCAGTAGATCTCTTACATGCCCACTGACAGAGTGGGGAACCGCCGTGTTTACATCGGCGGTTCGCCATTCTATCTCTCTGGCAGGTCATCGCGGCTCGCCGGTGGACATCGGGTCCACCAAGCCGCGGGCACACTCCTACAGAATGCAGCAGGCACGAGAGCGGCGCCGCCAGTGGCACACTCCCGCCGGCTAACTACGCACGCGTGGATCGCTGCTTATGTACGGCGATTCACAAGACAGCACCACACTGCGGCAGTAAATATACTGCGCGTGGTCGGGAACTGGTTAAACCCCTGCTTTTAAGGCCAGTGTGAACAAGGCCTAACTGTGAAGGATTTTCTTGCTCTCTGACCCCTTTAGAATTTTCCCCTCGCTACCTGTCTTGTGGGAAGGAGTCTCCCAAACCATGGCACAGCAATAAAAGTCTGAAAAAAGAATTTTAGCAGGAATTGCCGCCACCTCCTTTCGGACTCCTGCACACCTTATTTCATTTACCCATACGCAAGAATGCAAAGTTGGCCCTATTGCCCAGGTTTTCTTATCAACAGAAACTGGCCACCTATTTGTTTCTTGCAGCTAAGCGTACCATAGCCAAGGCCTTTGCAGCTGTGAATAACTGTTTGGCCACCATGATGATCAATGAAAAGATGTCCAGCATATTACATGACTCCCACTCTGAATTCCTAAAAATATGGGAACCTTGGCTATCTAGCGCTTTTCCCACACTACACCCAGCCACATATGGCACTGCGTAACCCACCAGCTGCCTAATACCAAGGTCTGTGGGATCTCCCCTCCCCCCTTTATTTTTTTTCTTTTCTTCTCTTCTTTCTCCTTTTCTTACTCTGTATCCCGGTCTTCCCGATCTCCCCTCCTGGCTTCTTAACATTCTCCTCACACACTCTTTTGTGTGGTCTTTTGACCCAGCCAGTTGTTCAGGCTGACAGCCCTGCTTTGTGCCCATATAGTTCAATCTTTAAAACATTGTTCATGCATGCACCAACCTTTTTTGATAATTTACTGTTTGAAGGCGTAAACAATTCTCTTTCACATGTGATTCTCATATGTGGTTAGCACTTCCGCCTAGCAGCACTAGGGTCATCGGTTCAAATCCCAACTACGCCGCTACCTGCCCGGAGTCTGCATGTTCTCCCTGTGCCTATGTCTGTTTCCTCCCATACTCTAAAGACACGCTGTTAGGGTAATTGAATCCTATTTAAATTGGCCCTAGTATGTGTATGTATGAATGTGAATAAGGGACCTTCGATTGTAAGCTCCTTGGGGGCAGGGCCTGATGTGAATGCATAATATATATGTAAAGCGCTACGTAAGTTGATGGTGCTATATAACTACGTGAAATAAATAAATGTGATTTATACATGACCCCCTGCGTGGAGGACCCCTGCATTCTATTTCCTTTGAGTTTCAATAAAAATGATTGTACCAGGAAACAGAATTTTCATCTTCCGTGCCCTATTCAAAGTTTAAAAAAAGATACAGAGAAAACAGCCATGGTGTGATTTAGAACTGCAGTAATGTAGCTTGTTATTCCTTCAGTAGTAACAAAACAGGGATACATTGTTCAGTATTTATTCACATTATTCCTTTCTTTCTTTTTAGGCCACTGGAAAACCCTATGAACATTATGCTAAAATGATTTTCATGGAATTAAAGGATGCCTGGTCAGAATTTGAAAATCAAGGATCAAGAGCTCTTTTTTAATCTACAGACTTCAGAGTGGAAACTGCTTTGTTTTAGTCTCTTCTATTATGGTTTTAAACTTTTCTTCTAAATACAGCATAATTGTACATAGGAGTGTAGAATTAGGAGAGGCACGAAGTTAATTATTTTTGTTGACATGCACCTTTCTCTGTCATGTAAGTGCATTCCATGGACATCATGTGTTTAGGGCATTATCCATATTGTCAATGAGACCAAACCAGTGGACTTGCCTGGTGGTGAGTAGGAACATTACTGTTTACAATCAAAACAAGGAACTCGGACAAATGTATTGATGGATTTACTTCACGCATTTGTTTTTCTAAGACTTACCAGATGTAAATGTTTCAGTTCCAGTAAATATGTAATAATTGCTGTTGCATTGTGTACATAATTAAAACACTTTTCTTCCAAGTATTGTTTAGTTTGTTATATATGTTATACAGAAAAGGGAGACAAATAGCAAAATGCCTATAGCAAAATGACGGCCAGGTGGAAGCATTGTTCTGGGAAAACGTTATATGACGTTCTACCAGAACGCACCTCTTGCGGGACTGGGCAGCGGAGCAATCTGTCACCGGTTAACATAGCTGATGACTGATCAATGTACCTGCCCACTGCCAGTACTAATCACAGCAGATTACATGGCAGTTGTAAAAAATGGATGGCTTTCTTTTGTGCCATCCAATATACAATTGTGTTCCTAGCTGTGATTGGTCACAGTCATCACATGGTACAGACAGGGCCAATCACAGTCCATCTGTACCATGAGATTAGCTTTGGCCAATCACAGCTAATTGCAACAAAATACACTAAAGGAACCTGTTTAATTCCAGAAAAAATGGTTGCTTATATTCCAGTGTTTCTCAACTTTTTTTTCAGTCAAGGCACCCTTTAAAAATCGACAGTCTTGAGGCACCCCATTCTAAAATGTAAAAATTATTCTAATAGTTTTGCTCAATGCAGCAACATTCACACATGTAGGACATCCAACGTTAGACGTGATATATTCTTCCAAAGCTAATACACTGTTGCAAAGTGGTACTGACTAGTATTCCAGTTTTTCTCGTCTCCCTCAGTATTTCTCCATCATTTCGATAAGGTGTCATCAATGCTGATGGAGAAGGGCAGGGGTGAGTCAAGCAAGGATGCTATACAGGCGACTGACATCCTCCTTATCAACTGGTGATTTCCATTGGTCATTAGAACACCAGCGGCTAGAATGTTGTAATGGTGTACAATGAAAACCTGTGGCTTTGTGTAACTAAAAGACCGCTTTATCCACACGCCAGCTTGCATACAATTTTTGTGCAATTTTTAGTCATTTTGCCAAGGCACCTCTGAGGAAACCTCAAGGCACCCTGTGAAAAAGGCTGGCTTATACCCATGAAATTCACAGGTATAAGCAATCATATGTAAAAAAAAAAAAAAAAAAATCCTGATCACTTCCCCAGAGTAGCACAGTGTTACTATGGTAACACTGTATACCTCTGGTCATAGTGAGTTAGAAAAAATAATCGTAACAAAAATAAAGAAAGAAAAAAATCACTCAGTGATTTAAATACCACTAAAAGAAAGCTCTATTTATGTGAACAAAATGATAAAAATGTTATATGGATACAGTGTTGCATGACCGCGCAATTGGCATTCAAAGTGTGACAGCGCTGAAAATTGGCCTGGGCAGAAAGGGGGTAAAAGTGCCTGGTATTGAAGTGGTTAAAGATGAATTCCAGGAATTAAACCATTTTCGGGCACAGCCCCACTATTCGTTAACTGCTCATTTATGTCTAGGGTTGAGGAGAGCAGAAATATACTTGCCTAATAAGCCGATCTTCCGAGCTGGTGAAGCAGATTTATGTTTTCATCAACATTATATTAACCAAAATTTGTGCTTTCATCTAGAAACTAAAGGCTAAGTTCACTTCTTTTTTTTTTTTTTCTTCTAAATGTCAGCTCCTCTATGTACCAATATACCATTAATGTACCTTTGCAGAAAAGAAAAAGCTTTTTATTTGTTCTACATTAGCCTTACCTCAGCATCCTGGTGAAAACTCCTCCATTAGCCATCTTGAATTTGGTATCCATGGCGGAAGAACCAGTAAAAGGACTGGTTCTTTCGTACACCGTTCTTATACACTCAAAATGAACATGTTATGCTTTCTGTGCCATTAATTGTTAATGGCAACCCAAACGTAGAATTAAACACACATTTTGCCGCATGAAGAAACCAGCAACAAACACAGCAAAACGAACAGTAAAAAATGTTCAAACTGAAACATGCCAAAATATTCCATGAGCTACTTTGCCACATGCAAGGCAGCGCATTGCAAACAGTAGGCTACCCTATGCGTGTTGTGTAAAAAAAATAGCAAAAAATGTGCGCTCCCACTGTGCTAGGTGTGAATGGGGCCTGAATGCGAAATTGGTGTGTTTACACAAGAACAATGAGGCTCCATTCACATCTGTGCATCTCCGAACAAATGGCAAACCACACTGAAAACACATGCTTTGCTGTGCGCTTCAGAAATGGCAGCTGCAAATGTGCATCATGTTTGTATTGTCTTTAAATGTTCATGGTACCCCAAGTGTGGGTAGCAGGCAAATGCACCAAAATGCACAGTAAAAAACGCACCATGCTCCGCTCAAGGGATGTTTACAATTTCTTGTGATAGCAATAAAAGTGATCTGAAAAAAATTTAAAGGTACAGTGTAAAAAAAAAAAAAAGAAAAAGTAAAGTGCCCCAGGCTCACACACAAAGGCAAACACGCGTCTGTCCCATGTCGTAGTTAAACAGCGCTTACACCACACATGTGAGGTATCACCGTGAACATCAGATCGAGAGCAATCATTCTAGGGTGTGTAAAAATGTGTAAAACTAAAGTGGTAACCTGTAAAGGCTTTTAAAGTGTCGCCTATGAATAATATAATTTACGTTGTTTGTTGCCTTTCCACTGACATTTTAAAGTGAGACATGTTTGGTATCTATTTGCCATAATATCTTTTATATTTTACCAAACAGTTGAGTATTATATTGTGTTTTTGTGCATTAAAATTCTTTAAAGTGTATTTTTTCCAAAAACATGGTGTTGAAAATGTGCTGCAAAAATACTATGTGACATAAAAAAATTGCAAAACCCACCATTTTATTCTGTAGGGCCTCCTGCTTGAAAATATAAATATATATTGTGTTTGGGTGTACAAAGTAAATTTTCTAGCAAAAAATTGATTTTTACATGTGAGAAGTGTCAGAAAAAAGACCTGGTCTTCAAGTGGTTAAAGGTACTAGAGGTAAGTGAGAGAAAAGCACGTTGGGATGGCTGGGGCAGAAATAACATTATAAAAGACTTTTATTTATTATGTAAAGAGAAATTCTGCCCGAAAAGGTGAACTTAGCCTTAAAATGATATTAAAGTTTTTTATTTGTTTAAAAATAACAAACATGTTATACTTACTTGCTTTGTGCAGTGGTTTTGCACAGGACAGCCCAGCCCAGATCCTCCTTTTCTTGCCAGCGCTCCTGGCCCCTCCCTCTTGCTGAGTGCCGCCACAGCAAGCACCTTGCTATGGGGCACATTCAGACAGGCAGCCGCGGCTCAGCCCTGCCCCCTCTCTCCTCATTGGCTCACTGACTTTGATTAACAGCAGTGGGAGCCAATGGCACCCTCTGCTGTGTCTCAGCCAATAAGGAGGGAGAGTCCTGGGCCACCGAGTCTCTTGTGCAACATCACTGGATCAAGAGGGGGCTCAGGTAAGTATGAGGCGAGCTGCTGCACACAGAAGGCTTTTTATCTTAATGCATAGAATGCATTAAGATAAAAACATTCTGCCTTTACAACCACTTTAAAGCGGAATTCCCCCCAAAAGTGGAATTCTGCTCATTTGCTTCCTCCCCCCAACCTCCGGGAGACAGGGCCGCGGCCCGTCTCCCGGTAGTTAAGCCCCCCCTCCTATTCCTGCCGCCGGGCCAAATAGAAAGTGTAGCGCGTATGCGCAGTAGGGAACCGGCTGTGAAGCCAAAAGGCTCCACTACATGTTTCCCTTAGTGGTAATGGTGGCGGCAGCACCCGACAGTCGATCAGAAGATTGGCTTCAGGTGCCGACATTGTGGGCTACCTGGACAGGTAAGTGTCCATATATGAAAAGTCAGCAGCTACAGTATTTTTGCTCGGAATCTTAACGTATTGGATGAAGATATTACTCTCGTGAGAACAGTGACCTGAGGTGTGCCGTAGTCATAAGGACAGTATGCCTAAAAGGGGGCAAAAATGACCAGATAGGATGCCAGAAATGAAATATTTATTATGACAAATCACTAGAAATTATCCACCAGCTGGGCACATGCACCTGACATTTCTATAAATGGTTCAGGAATGTATTTGGTATAACAAATTAATTCCACCTGCCTAATTTCTAATGATGTGAGGCAGCTCCGATCCTGAACGAGTGACCCGAGTACAGTTTGGGGTTCACATCCAGCCTGACAACAAGATGTGAATGTGTTTGACAACCTGTGCTGACGAAAGGGGAGATCTAGGAAAGGGCAGCAGAGGGCTGTTCCCAGAAACCCACCTCTGTTGAGACACAAGGGCATCCAAGACTTTAACTGGACACCAGACCGTGCCAGTCTTGAAGTATCGAATAGTGGTGCCGGCCCCTAGTTGTTGAGTCTTGCATACCCTTAACGAAGCCTGAAATAGTCCTGATGTCTCGTTAATTGGTTGGACAACAACGGACAAGATTGAGCACCTGAAGCTGTAAACTCCCTAGGCCTCAGAAACCCATAGAAGGCTAAGTACATGGCTGCTTTTATGACCATACTGGCTTGGTGTCCGAAGGGTGTGTTGGAGAGCATGTCAGACATGCTGCAGAACAACTGCCCTGACACCGGGAGTCTGCATGTTATAGCTGGTGGGTTGCCTTCTGAATCACCTTAAGGGACGGTGTGTTTGGCTGATGTAAGGAGATGAACTGTTCGATTCCAGCTAGGTAGGTTTTGATAGTGCCGTGCTGTTTTAATGTGGCAAAAGAAATGAATGCCAAGATGTATTGCACACAGAACCGATCAGGTTGCGGGTGCTGGGTGGAAAAAGACTGAAACACCTGCCATGCGGTGTTATAAGCCTTCCTGGCATTGACTGAGAGGGAATCTGTGATTAGCCTTCTGGCACCAGCCTGTAGAGAACTCAATCCATCCGGAGCAGGGAATGATCCAGGCATGGGGTGGCACAGTAGTCTGCCTCCGGGACCTATTGAAAAATAATGGATAATTGAACCGTGACAACGCATAAGCTGCAATTTTATCTCTACCTTCAGAAAATACAACTAAGTGGAAGTTCCAATGCAGAGAAAGCCAAGTCAACCTGCGGAGAAAGGACATGATCATCAAGGAATTTGACCTGCCCTTAACGATAATCTCCACTGCTGCTATGTTGTCTGTAAAGAAGTGACTGTGTCCTGTCCCCAAACCTGGGCAGCAGCCACTATTGGTTAGATCTCAAATAGAGTAGAAGTCTTATGAAAACCTGGGATGGACCTAACCTCCTCAGGCCAAGGGCCTGCCAACCAATGAGTCCCACATATGGCTGCAAAACCCCTGGTGGCTGTTCGCCAAAGGGACACCAAGCTGCAAACACAGAGATCAACTTCCCCAAATCGATTGGGGCTTGAATGGCATCTTCGATCGGCAAGAAATCGTCCAAGTACTGAATGACGACCTGGCAACCCTCCCTGTGGGAGAGGATCCAGCTGAGAGCCCGAGCGAAGGTGTCAAACAACCAGGGGCTACTCTTGGAACCAAAAGTGAGTTTTGTAGCAAAATAATAACCTTCCCTCCACTTGATCCCGTGCCATTGCCAAAGTGCGGGCAGGATTGGCAGTAACTAGACTACGTCGGAGATGCCGGCTTTGGAAAGCCAGGCCCCTACCCCCAGTCTGATGATGCATTGCCTGGCCTGATCCATAGATGCGTATCTGAGTGAAAACTTCTCCGAAGGGAACAAGGAGCTCAAGCTAGGTACCTGAGAAGAATGAGGGGTAGACAATCGTAAAACAAAACAACGTTTATTTAATTCCCCTTGACAATAAATTTAGGAACAGTCCATGATCTCAGGGAAGGAGAGCCTCCCTGTTCGGAGCTCCTAGCTGGCGACGGAGGGGGTTGGGTGGGTATTCTCCTATGTCCTCAGCTTGTGACCTGACCTACGTAATCAAGAAAAAGTGCATGAGCATGTACTATGATCTCTGAAATGACGTCCGCCGTATGAAACTGGAATCCCCTACCCTTTGTACCTTCATATGATAGACGTGATCGGATGGAAGGGCTAGGTCGAGCTGCCTGGACGTACACAGGCAATTAAAAACTCTCGCTCAGACCTAAGAGTACCTGAAGACGTGACAGGTACCTGTCTGAAGTATGAGAACTGAAGTGCGTATAACGTATGTGACACAGCTGTGCAGACCTGCTATTGTACAAGCCAATTAACGACGTTCAACACCATCAGTGAGACCTGAAGACGTGACAGGTCATGACAAATGTGCTGGTGGAACCCCGACCTACCCTTAACCTGATGTGAGATAGAAATGAACCAACTCCTACCTACTGAATGGAGCAAAATGAAATCCCAGCCAAGACTCTCTTCCGTCCTAATCGAAATGACTAAGGAGAGGGGACATGATACGTAAGCTGCCCAACCCTGGCACCGGACCCCTCTAGACCAACCAGCCCGCTTGCCCTGAGAACACCCACCAATCTGTCTACTGACTGTGCAAGCTGTGGCGGTTTGCTCAAGCTTGGTGAACAGGAAACTAAGAAAAGGAAAAAATAAGCTACAACCTGAAGCCTTGATCCAGAAGACTTTGTTTAAAAAAAAAAAAATGTGCTGCTCCTTCCTCCGTGACCCCGTGTGGGTGGAAGGAGAGCTGCACCGGTACAAACAATAGCAAGGAATCCCCCCTAACAGAAGTGCTGGATGAAATGACAAGTTTTTATTTTTTTTTTTTTTATAATGAAATGATGTGCTGCTCCTACCTCCGTGGCCCTATGTGGGTGGAAGGAGAGCTGAACTGGTACGAACAAGAGTGAAAAATTCCCCCTACCAGAAATGCTGGATGAAAAAATGAAAACTTTTTTTTTTTATTGTAATTGAAATGATGAGCTGCTCCTTCTTCCGAGGCCCCTTGTGGGCAGAGGGAGAGCTGCGCTGGTACAAACAATATCGAGAAATCCCCCCTACCAGCAATGCTGGATGAAATGACAAAATTTTTTTTTTTTTTTTTTAATTCTTTTTATTGAGTTTCTCTTTAATTACAAAACAGAGCCTATCGGGCATACCCAGGCTCGGATTAACACATCCCAAAAAGTCTAACCTCAACCTCAATTCTAACAAAACTCTTCGCTCCAGTAGGCACTTAAATTGTCATAATATAGGTAACAGCCATCCGTAAGTCCCATCAGGTCATTGTTTAGGTGGGAGACCCCTTTAATGAGTCAATGGAATGAGCGTTGGTTTGCTATTTTCTCTCACTTATCGAGACCCCTGCTTTATATTGGACTAGTTGGAAGATTCGGGACCAGAATTGGCTGACAAGTCCTCAACCCAAATGTCCCAAACCCTATGACATTTTTTGGGGCATCCTCTCGCCAAGTAAGTGGCCTTCTATAAAGGTAAGTTGACATTAATTTTTTTCCAAAGTACCAGGGTTGAAGCAGATGGGGATTTCCAGTGAAGGAGAATGATTTTCCTAGCATAGAATAGGAGCAACCCTATGAGCGTTTTGGAGGCCCGGGTGTGTGCCAGAGCGCCCACCAGACCCAGCAGGCAGACCTCCACCGACCTTGGGGGACGTGAATAGTGGTCCCAGACTGTATAACCGAGGCCACTCCCGCCCAGAATGATTGTATATTGGGGCATTGCCAAAAAATGTGGAGAAAGTCTGCCGAGTCCGCCATGCACCTCCAACACCCAGCCGGGATGGTGGGATATATTCTGTGCAGGTGTTAGATAGATCCTATGCAGGATTTTATACTGAATCAGTCTGTATTTTGCAGACGCCATCTGCAGGAAGGGGCCTTCCCACATTTCCTCCCAGTCCTCATCTAGTTCAGGGGTGTCCAGCACCCATCTAGCTCTGAGGGACTCTAATCCGTTGTGAACTGAGTGGGACATGGTCTTATAAATGTTAGAGAGGGGTTTAGTGAGGGTATCATCTCTAATTATATCTTCTAGGGTCGAGGTATAGAAGGCTACTGGCTGGTGTTTGAACTGCATATGAAAGGCATGTCTCAGCTGCAGAAATCTAAAAAAAAAGGCATTTTATTAAAACTTACCGTAAAATCCTTTTCTCCGAGTTCACTGACAGACGCAGCTTCTCCATTACGTGTGGGGTTTTATGCTGGTCTCACTAGGAGTTAACTAGGCAGGGAAAAGAAACAGCTGGCCCCTCCCATGGGGGCCGTCCTCTCTTCCCACATAAAACCCCCTCATAGCATAGCACTTCGGTTCGTACACAAGC
>BLSH010503713.1:491471-502222 GCA_018402905.1 Glandirana rugosa
ATGTTCCACTGACCTCAAGTCTGCACACGAGAAGGCTAGAAGGGTCCTTTCAGCGCCGGCAAAAATGGTACACGAAACCGGAGAACACTGTCGAGCCACCGGTAAAAACCATACAGGGTGACTATCTTTTGCACGCACAGCCGCGGTAAAAAGAGAAGGACTAGTCGCCACGTGTGTGTCGCCGTCGTCGAACCGTCACCGCCTGTCGTGTGGATGTCACTGACACCTCCCGTATGTCTTGTCGTTCATATCGACTGAAAAGGGACCCCACAGCACCGCCGCCACGTCTCAGGAGGGGGTCCGGGACAAAGTTCGGGTTCTGTCCGGACCCGAACCCGGACTTTGTCCCGAAGTTCTGCCGAACCAGCAGAACCCGGACTTCTAGAAGTTCGCT
Source organism: Glandirana rugosa (assembly GCA_018402905.1). NCBI lineage: Eukaryota > Metazoa > Chordata > Amphibia > Anura > Ranidae > Glandirana > Glandirana rugosa. The sequence goes on from BLSH010503713.1 coordinate 491,866, forward strand.
CAACTCTAGCCATGACACCTCCACAATGCTGCCCCACCAAACTGCCCCACAGAGCGACCAGGATATGCCCAGGAGGACTCTGCACCGCCGCCACGACACCCCAGGGAAAAGTCAGCTATACTTGCTGTTCTGTATGCCCTCCACAGTCACTGTAGGTGTGCTGTCCGCCACTGCCAAGCTGCTGCCGCTGTGTGTGCACCGCTGATCAGGAAGAGAAAAATGGCGCCGACACGCACGTTTTCTATCAGTGGGACATACCAAAAATGGCCACCGAGCTGTCACAAGAGGCCAAAGCACATGGTAAAAACGGCCGCGACTTTCCTGGGAGGCTATGATCGCAGCAGCGCTACCCATGTATAAGATAACATATTTTAATAGGGGCTGTGCGTGGAAGTATGACAAGGTGTGGACCCCATGGTTGGAGGTTTCGGGGAATTAGAAGGGGAAGTACTCACGCTGTAAAACTGTAACCCTGCAGTAATACTGCTTTTAACTGATGGCCAAGATAAGGGGAAATAAACGATTAATTGCTTAATTAGGGTACCAGGACATACACGACAACCCATGTATTCGTTACCATGGCTGTATTGTGATCTTTTCTAATTATTGAATGTATTTGTAACGGTTGCACTGTCTCAGACGCATGTTGGATGAAGTGTACTGCTTTCCAAATTTTCAATAAAGCACCTCTGATTGTAAAAAAAAAAAAAAAACGGCCACGACTATGGCAAAATGGCCGCCAAGCGGTCACAAGAGGCCAAACAAGTCATTAAAATGGCCGGGGCTACGGCAAAATGGCCGCCAGACGCGGCACAGGCAAAATGGCAGCGATATACCGCGAAATGGAGGCGAAACATCGCATGGCGGTACCGCTAGCGTGGGGGGTGCCGCGTGGGGGGGAATAGGAAAAGAACACCTTGACCCCAGGACCCTCCACCGGAATTACGGTACCGCTAGTCGCCCCCCCCCGCGCACCCCGGGGGGTGTCACTCACCATTCCTGACGGGCGCAGCGGGTAGCCACCCGGTAGCAGACCTTCCTCCCTTCAGGTGGAGAGGGATGCTGCAGGCCAGAAACGCCCCTGGACACGAGCACAGCCCGGTCACTCAGACGTAAGTGGAGTTCACCCACTAGCCCCCCTGCACAGAACGGGTACGATGCGGCGGACCCCGTCAAATCTAAGGGTGGCTCGCATGGGTAGGCCGTGCTGGGGAAATTTCAGGATTCGAGTTATCCTCTATGCTCCAGCCGGCTACTTGATAGCAGTCTTCATCAGATAACTTGAGAAAAGCAAAAAGAAGAAAAAATGGGGAACCACAGATCCCATAAGGGAGCCAGGTCTAACTCCTTGCACTAGGCAATAAAAAAACAGATATGCTATACAGAGCTGGGGGGGTTATATGCTGAGTGAGGACGGCCCCCTGGGAGGGGTCAGCTTGCTTTTTTTCTTTTTGCCTAGTCTACTCCTAGTAGGAATTGCATAAACCCATGTGTCATGAATAGAGGCTGCGTCTGTCAATGAACGTAAGCGAAAACATATTGAATGGACTGTAGTGCGTTTCTGCAAAAAGGACTAAAAAAACGCAACAGTGTTAACCAGGCCTTAGGGCTCATTCACACCAGCTTTGATCTGTTTAGATCGCTCTTCAGAGAGCATTTGACAGGCATTAAGAGGCATTGTATTGCCCCCTCACAGCCTGTTTTAACCTCCTTCAGCCCTGCACTAGCATGTCACAACCACATGCATCGCATTTTGTTGGGGTGTTTATAGAGTGTCCCTATTTACTTGAATAGGTTGCGTTCGGCAGGTGGCATAATTCCTGCTGCAACCTTGAAGCAAAGCATTGCAGCCACAACATGTGTTCTTCAGCTAAGGGCCACTAACAGCGCCGGAGCCCGCAAACCCATAAGAAAGGATGGGAGAAGATGTCAGCCCTCTCAGCAGTGACTGGGCACCACTAAGAGGGCTTTATTCTGAGGTGAGTATTTCATAATGTGCTAGTATGTGATGCATAATAGCACATTATGCCTTTTTATCTTGCAGGTTTGTTTTTTGTTTTTTTTCAGTGGGGTTACAACTGCTTTAAAGTGGGACTAAAGTTTTGCTGTCATTCACTGCAAGCAAGGCAGAAGTTCATTCTGTTCATTGCAGAAGTGACATGCATTGTCTCTTCTGCAAAATACAAAAACTTCACCTACCTGCCTGCTCAAAGCGATCGCCAGCATGTAAGTGGAGTGGCACATGCACAGCTCAGCTTACAGCAGCCAAACCCGATCCTGTGCGCCCTGCACCTGTGAAGGTGTAACATCATCCTGTGTCTGTGTCAGCCAATGAAGAAGGCTGAAAATGGGTGCACTGAAGTAGATACCAGTGAGTGACGGGAACTATTGGAAGAAAGCTGCTTTCAGGTCCACTTTATGTCATTTTGTAGCCCACTTCCATACCACTGAATGTCATATGATGTCCTTGGCTTTCAGTGGTGATATCTAAAAAATGCCTGCAACTATCATTCAGATTTCATTTATTTTCAGCTGGCAATTCCCTACACCAGCTTTTCTCAACCTTTTCAACACAGAGGAACCCTTGAAATAGTTCTCTGGTCTCGGGGAACCCCTGCTAAAAATTAAAAATCTACAACTCATGATACATTAGTGTGATGGTCAATGGGAAGAATGCTCCTTACACTTGTGGGCATTGGGAAGAATTACACCCTTACAGATAGCTAAAAAGATCAATGGTGTCATTGGGAATTTATCTAAGAGGTAGAATTTGACCATTGCTCAAGGAACCCCTAGCAACCTCTGGAGGAACCCTAGGGTTCCACGGAACCCTGGTTGAGAAACCCTGCCCTACACCATAAGAACAATCATAGCAGCTGTTTAGCTGCTTGATCATTCTTACCAGCAGCAGGAGGGGACGTCCCCCACCCCCCGGTGCAATCGGCGACCCGGCGAAGGAATCATCTGGCGCTGGAAAGAAGCCATAGAGAACACAGAATGGCGGTCTTTATGACTCTTGGAGGCCCAGGCGCGATGTTATGATGTCAAGTCCGGGCTGGCGGAAGTAAACAAAGCTGGGGACTTGGCTGGAAAGCCTGAGATCCTTTGTTATTTTGATCTGATGCTTTCCAGCATGGAGGAGAGATGTGGGGTATTACAGACCCCATATCTCTCCATAAAGAAGACCTGTCATGCAGTATTCCTATTACAAGGGGTGTTTACTTTTCTTGTAATAGGAATAAAAGTGATCAGAAAAAAATTTAAAGGGAAAGTGTAAAAATAAACAATAATAAAAAAAATGTAACGTGCCCTCGTCCCCTCGCGCACAGAAGTCAATGCATATATAAGTCGTTCCCACATATGTAAACGGTGTTCAAACCACACATGTGAAGTATCGCCTCGAATGTTAGAGTGAGAGCAATAATTCTAGCCCAAGACCGCCTCTGTAACTCAAAACAGGTAACCTGTAACAAATTTTAAAGCGTTGCCTATGGAGATTTTTAAGTTCCGAAGTTTGGCGCCATTCCACGAGTGTGTGTAATTTTAAAGCGTGACATGTGCAGTATCTATTTGCTCAGCGTAACATCATCTGCCACATTATGCAAACAAATTGGGCTAACGTTATTGATTTTTTTTTTTTTTTATGAAAGTGTTTCTTTTCTCCAAATTTTTTTTTAAAAATACATTTGAAAAATGATTGTGCAAATGACATAAAAAGTTGCAATGACCTCCGTTGTATTCCCTAGGGTCTCTGTTAAAATATATGTTTGGGGCTTCTGAGTAATTTTCAAGCAAAATAGATGATTTTTACATTCTACGAGGAGTGCTGGAATTCGCCCGGTATGGAAGTGCTTAAGATGTATTCAATGAATAAATGCTGTAGCTGGGAAGTGGTTTATATCAATGAGACTAAGGCAATATTGCACCCCTTACTCTGTGACTAAACAGCTTTGCACCAAACGTTATCCATTCTATATACGACTCCCTCACACACCGCCCACTATCCCTCCCGCCCACACAGTCACGTGCTCTATTAACCTTGGCACATAGGAAGGGCTTTGCAGACACTTCCGGTGACGTCAGGCTCCTTCCTGCTCTCCCCGGTGTGCTGTGTGAGCGGTGTCATTGGAGGAAAGAAGATGGTTCCTCCCGTGCAAGTGTCCCCGGCCATCAAGGTGAGTGTGGAGGGCGGTGTGGGCTGACCTCCCGGCGGTGTACGGTGTTGGTAGGGCACGGAGGTAGCCTGTGTCCCTGGCTGAAGGTGACATTGCTGCCTGCAGACATGAGAGGGTCAGGTCATGTGGGAATGCAGACTTCGGGTGGAGAGCCCCAATGTCATTGAATTCGGAATGACAGCAATGCAATATTTCTAACCCCATCACCAGCCTGCCGTTAAAGGTGTGCTATGCACCCATGTGCATGGGAACACCCACCCCTATAGAGGTGCAGCCTACATTTATCTCCCCACTGGGTGCCAGCACAACCAATTAGTAGAAACTATATCGGTGATAGGAAAATGAGCCAAAACTGTTTAGCTTTAACCTGCGTCTACAATACATAAAACACAGCAGGGGGTTAGTCTTTACAGCTTTTATCAAAATGCATTTTTTTTTTATGTTTAATCCTATATTGTTACAATTTTCAATATAACACACCAAATAAAAAGCGGAGCAGTGTACATGAAAGGTATCAAGATAAGTACAAAAGTATCTTCACAGTCATGTTCTCAATGGTGTCCGTTTATGAAACTGTGATCAGCGGAGATCCAAAGGATCACCGCTGATCACAGTTCATTTTTGGTTTATAAAGCAGAGATAATCAGGGGACAACATGTTCTCTGCCCATCAAGCTGTGATTGACTGACACAAACGGCCAGTTTATGAAGCTGCAATCTCCGCACTTCACTGGTGATCTGTGTCAGAATTCACACTCCCCGATTCACCAGCTCAGAGGTGTAACGATGTTGGTGGTCTCCTTGGGGAATGTCCGTTACTGAGCAGTGATAATTTCTTAATAAACCGACACCTCTGTGTTTCTGTGAATTTCTGGTACCGTAATCTCTCCATGTCTCACGAGATTACAGTATCAGGGGTGTTCTACACTGTTTGAACCGTTTGTAGACCACTTCACAAGAGGGAAAGCGATCTTTGCGGCTTCATAAACTGGCACACAGAGGAGAACACTCTCCTCTGTGAATGCCAGAGAATGGAGCAGTGGATTTTTTCCACTGCTTCATAAACAGACACCGAAGAGTGGCAAGAGGAGATAAACCATAACAATTAGGGATGCACCAATACTATTTTTTGTAACACAGAGTATGAGTACCGATATCAATTACCGATACCCAATACCCAGGAAGAGTGGGTAGAAGGGTGGTTTGGGGAGGGGGGGGTGTTAGGGAGTTGGGTGAATGGGGGGGGTAAGTGAGGGCAGGAGAGTTGGGATGGTAAAGGCTGTGATTGCTGGGGGGAAAGAGGATGGGAGGGTCATTCGGAGACATGGGGGCAGAGGTGACAGCTGGTAGAGGGAAGGAGGAGGCTACAGGCATGGTACAGGAGACAGCAGGCATGTTACAAGTATTGTGGATGGTGTGGTTGCAGTCAGTGTACATAGCGGTGGGGAAGCCTGTGCTTCCTTCCTCTAGAATGCAACTTTGTGATCCCTGCCCCCTCCTCAGTGTTCAGCCATCGCTGGAGCACTACTTACTTACATTAGCAGTGTTCCTGTCTGGATTGCACTCTGGTCCCCTGAGACTCCCGACCATCCAGCTCAGCAGCAGTGTCCCGGTCCAGATAGAAAGTCTCTTCAGACTCCAGGCTCTTTTGTTGTCAGCGGGAAGTAGGTGGAGGCGGAGCAGCTCAGGAGGAGGAAGTTGCATCTTCCTCCTCTGAACAGCAGGGCCATGCATCTGATTGGTTGCTTGGAGGAGCCCAGCAACCAATCATTTTGACAAGCGGGACTTGGACAAGCTGGGAGTTCTGCCACTGGTGCAGGGTTTTATCACAAGTTTAAGATGGCCCTGGGTGTCACCCGGGGGTGGTCCACACCCCCCCCCCTAGAGAAGCCACTGGGAGAAGGAGGAGGCTGGGATGACACCTGCCAGAGGGGAGGAGGAGGTGTTCCGCTCCGTAGCTGACTTCTGGTATCTGTTTCGGGTATCGGACCATTTTCTCGCAAAAATGCCTAGTATCAGTGCAACCCAAATAATATCCACATGTCAAGATATATCCATCTATCTCATATATATATATATATATATCTATCTCTCTATCTATCTCTCCGATATCAGAACCAATTAAATCATACAGTTTGTAGTGTTCGTAGATTTGCAAAACAATGGGATAAAGGAATGTTCCTGAACTTTGTTTTATCTCATGGTTACTGTGAAATTGTGTGAACGCATCAATGCAGTGCATGTTATCTCAGCTTGCAGAGCTTGGATTCATTGAATTAGGTTACCAAAAAAAGGGATTTTATTAAAACTTACCGTAAAATCCTTTTCTCCGAGTTCACTGACAGACGCAGCTCTTCATTACGTGTGGGTTTATGCTTGTCCCACTAGGAGTTAACTAGGCAGGGAAAAGAAACAGCTGGCCCCTCCCATGGGGCCGTCCTCTTCCCACATAAACCCCCTCCATAGCCTAGCTCTTCAGTTCGTACGCTGTGTCAAAAAGAGGGGTGGGCAAACAAGAACTGTACCCAACAGAACCTCTAAGGAGGCGCCAGACGCGCCTACACTGCCATCTGCAACATTTTGCGGCCAGAGGCAGCATCCGAAGATGCTAGCACATAACCTATAAAAAAGTAGAGTAAGTGTGTGCCGAGGCCCAAGAGGCCGCCTTGCACACCTGTGACACCGAGGCCTGGTGTCTAACAGCCCGGGTGTCATGAGCCATGACCAGAAAAGGGGGTCCTTGCCCTGCAGAATATGCTCTTGCAAACTAGGCATTAGAACTGAAGAGCTAGGCTATGGAGGGGGTTTATGTGGGAAAAGAGGACGGCCCCATGGGAGGGGCCAGCTGTTTCTTTTCCCTGCCTAGTTAACTCCTAGTGGGACAAGCATAAACCCACACGTAATGAAGAGCTGCGTCTGTCAGTGAACGTAGGAGAAATGTAAATATTGCAGAATATATATCTTTTTTTTTTTTGTTTTTTTTTTAGGCCTGTTTTAGAGACGTTACAGAGATTAGCTTTACAGTTACCTGATGGTGGTTCTGGCCTTCCTTGTGTCAGGTCCTAGTGTTGATGAAGCTTCAAATGTTTGCCACAGCAGTGCTGTGGTACCTATGTACGACAAGGATGCTGATTGGTTCACTTAGAACCAATTACTAGCGCTTTTTACACACACATGGGCCTGCGCCACTGTGTACTGCTGACCTTGAGCTTGAAGGAGCCCAAGACTTATGTCTGGTAAGGGTAAGGCCTCATGCTTACTGATTTATTGTAAATGCTGTTTCTTCTGACAGTAAAAATCAGCATTAAAAACACACCTTAGCCACAGTTTTTCAAACATGTTTAGACATGTCAGGCATTTATTTTTTTGGGCAAAATTGTAATTTATTCTGGCTATTAAAATAAAAGTTCAATCGGTAAACACACCTAGAGCTCTTACACACGTTTTGGTTTTTATGTCCAAAAGCTCCCCTCCTGAACACAATTCTTCTGCATTCAGGAATAGGAACTTTGAACTGTCTCTAAACTCTGCTGCTCCTAAACTACTCTAAAAGCCTATATGTGCATGTACCCATAGGGGAGGTTTACTAAAACTGGAGCACTCAGAATCGAATGTAGCTTGTTCAATTAAAGTGGTTGTCAACACGTGACAACCACTTTAACCTACAGGTAAGCCTATGATAAGGCTTACCTGTACGTGCCCTGCATATCTCCTAAACCTGTTCCCGTGTGCGCGCCCCAGGGGGTCAATAGACGTCCTCCCAGAATTAAGCAACCGCCCTGTAGACGTCAATTGTCTATGGGGCGGTTGTTAAGTGGTTAAAGGGTAACTCCACTTTCCCCAGTTGTCTTCCAGGACAGCCCTTGAGAGAGATGGAGCTCATCACACCTGACAGGAAACACATTGCACAGCTCTTTAAAAGGCAGTCCCTCAGGCATCTGGTCAGTTTTTTGTGTTTCCTCAGCCGAGGAGACATGTTGCAGAGGAACCGTCTTCTAAAGAGGGAGTAAGGAGAGCTCCACCGCACAAGGGCTGCCGGGGAGGCAAAGCCAGAGCAAGCTAAGAAAAGGAATGGCTGCAGATGAAATCTCTCCTTTGCCCAACGGGTTCCCTCCGCAGGTGCAGGAGTTCCCCGTCCCCTTACCTCTCTCCAGAGCCCGGCGAGGGAGTGGGCGGTGGGGATGCATGTAGGCGGCAGCGCTGGAGACCTTTTTCTCTCCTCATGTTTTTTTTTTTTTTTTGAAGATTCGTGCTGTACGCCGGAGGAGCGCGGAGCGTCACTTCCGGCGGACGTGCATCATCACCGTGCGCTGGAGGAAGTAGTTCCTACCTCCAGGCGCAGAGAGGAGGGGGAGGGCCGGGCCGGTGTCATATTTAAGGCGCCACAGCATGGCTACAGCGCCGAGGAATGCAGCATGGAGGCTCACGCTTCGGGTGAAGCCAGCACCGGCTCTTCACAGGTAGGCTGGCGGTGCCAGAACCTTTTTCCTGTGCCTACATTTTTCTGTGATGTGATAAAAAGAGCTAGCAAAGGCATTTATGTGAAACCTTTAGTGTAGCTCTGGTGGGTGCTAGGAGGGCAGGTGGTCAGATATGATATGCATATTAACTGTCCCTTGTTTGTCATCCTCTCCGCTAGAAGGAGCATTCTAAAGCGGGTAAGGCAGCTGCCAAGACGGACAAAAGAAAATGCCCAGCTTGCAGCACCAGACTGCCCTCAAATTATGCTAAAACATTATGCCAGGCATGCATTACAGGGGTCCTACAAACAGAGGAAGATTCCCCTTTTAGCAAGTTCCTATGCTCCTTCAAGGATGAGGTTCAGTCTACCTTTTCATCATTCAGGAGACTTATATCAGAGGTCCAGGTACCAGGGAAGGTCCTGGACAAACCAGTACCCACCTCACCTACTCACCCCTCTTCAGGCTTAGGAGAGCCATCAGGGAGTAGGGAAATCCCACATCATTCCACTGACCCGGATTCTGCTCAGTCCTCTGGACAGGACGAAGCATCCATTTCCAGGTTTAAACTTTCACAGGAGGAAGTGGACGAATTGCTAGGGGCTATATATGATACTTTGGAAATCAAAGAGGAGGAAGCCCCACTCTCCAGACATGACAGGATGTACCAGGGACTGGACAAGAGAGAGCCCAGGGTTTTCCCAGTACACAAAGTCATGACAGACTTTGTCCTAAAAGAGTGGTCTGAGCCTGAGAAAAGACCCTTTTTCTCAAACAGTCTCAAGAGGAGATTCCCCTTTGATGACAACCCAGACTCAGTCTGGAACCAGACGCCAAAACTGAATGCTCCTTTGGCAAAAGTCTCTAAACACTCAGACTTGGTGTTTGATATGGGGCACCTGGCGGACCCAATGGATAAAAGGGGGGATATAATCCTCAAGCGGTCTTGGGACACCGCAATGGCCAACCTTAGACCAGCTCTGGCCACAACTTGTGTAGCCCGGAACTTTGAGTTCTGGTTAAAGCAGTTGCAAGGGCATTTAATAGCAGGGACACCTAGAGAGGAATTGCTAAAATCATTTCCTATGCTCTATAAAGCCGTTGGTTTCATTGCTGACGCATCAACGGAGTCGGTCAAGTTATCAGCCAAAGCAGCTGCACTTTCAGTAGCAGCCAGAAGGGCCCTCTGGCTTAAAACTTGGCAGGGAGATACCTCATCCAAGCTCCGCCTTTTGTAGTATTCCTTTTTCCGGAAAATTTCTTTTTGGGGATAAATTAGATGAGGCCTTAGAAAGAACAGCCGACAGGAAAAAGACTTTTCCAACCAAAAAGAAATTTTATCCCAGGAAGTTTTTTCGTCCCTACAAGGGACAAAATAAGGAGGAGTGGAGGAACCTGCAAGACAGGGGTAGACCTAAAAAGCATTGGACCGGGCAAAAGGGCAGACAAAGAGCGAATGTGCTCTTTAACCCTCCTAGCCAAAATACCAAGGCAGAGGGATATAAACAATGATGCCACAGGCCAAGTGGGAGGAAGGTTGGAGAGATTCCTTCCACAATGGCGGGAGATAATCTCCAACAAGTTTATTCAGGGTGTGATAGAAAAAGGGTACTCCTTGGAATTCAGCAAGAGACCCCCCTCAAGAGTATTGATCACCCAGCTCCCAAGAGATCCGGGAAAAGCCAAAGCGTTACCTCTACTAATAGGGGAAATGGTAGATCAG
>BLSH010503713.1:520899-543478 GCA_018402905.1 Glandirana rugosa
ACGACGAGTCTTACTTTAATTGTACTATATGGAAAAGAATTGGTGGAGTTATGACCCGTGAAAGTCGGGGAAGGAAAGGGTCTGGTTAAAAGCCGAAAGTCACGAGAGTGTGAAACTTAATGAGTCTGTCAGTACATCAGAGTTGATCAAACTTCTATGATATGTAGCATAGCTTGTAGACTCTCTAACTTTCACACAAACCAATTATTATACCCTTATTAGGATTTTTTTTTTTTTTTTACCAAAGACCTGTAGTAGAATACATACATTCTGGCCTAAATGATGAAATTTAATTTTATTGGATTTTTTAAAACCGAAAGTAGAAAATACTGTGTTTTTTTTTCAAAATGTTTGCTCCTTTTTTTTTCGCTTACATCGCAAAAAATAAAAAAACCCAGTGATGAATAAATACCACCAAAAGAAAGCTCTATTTGTCTGAGTAATTCAAAGTGTGAGAGCACTGAAAGCCGAAAATTGGTCTGGGAAAGGAAGGGGCTGAAAGTGCCCAGTATTGAGGTGGTTAAGAAAAGGTATATCATGTTAATTTCATTCTGAGCAGCAGACCTCTTGGGAACTTTATGAGCTTGTAGGTTAACTCCCACTATCCATTCCTCTTGCTGATTGAGCCTTATGAGCGGGGTTCCACCCTGCTCGCTTCTGGCTTCAAAAGCAACACTGCACATGCCCCAATTTATCCGACTCATGCACAGTTAGAGATCGGGTCCAACTGACGTCATCATTCGGCTGCTGTGCCAGAGATGACAGCTGGGCATGGTCAGATAAATGGACCGCCTAAGCCCATGTGGGATTGAAGCATGATGGGCTGATCCTGACTGTACCCCTATAGAGGTAATAAAACTAATATGCTACCAGAGTATTTTGTGCTCCTCTCTCCCTCACTGCCTGCTCATATATCATCACTTGTTATCTATAGATACCTATGTGATCTTGGGATGTCCCATACTAGGTGAACCCTTCCTCTTTGCCACTCTGGATATAAGCTTCTGGTAAGGGCATTCTAATTTTGACTGTCCTTTTACTATGTGCTTAAATTGAATGCTATACATCCAGTCACATGTATGGTGTCCGTTTTATGAAGCAATGGAAAAAGTCCACTGCTGACTTCTCAGCATTCAGAGAGATCATTCTCCTCTGTGTGCCAGTTTGTAAAACAGAGTAGATTGCGTCATCTTTTGTGAAGTGAAACGATCTACAAACACTTTCAACTGTGGAGAACGCCCCCTGATACTGGAATCTCGTGAGACATGGCGAGATTACGCTAACAGAAATTCACTAACACATAGAGGTGTCCGTTTATTAAGCAGTGATAAATTATCACTGCTCAGTACAAGGACATTCTCCGAGGAGACCACTCCTCTCGGGTTAATAAAGTAATTAGTCCCCTTACATAATATATGTATATATAAACACACAAATATAATGTGTTTATGTATATATAAAAGTTATGTATACATATATATACCTAAACATGACAGGGGGACATGGATACTGTGTTGGGGGGGGCCCGACTGAGGAAGCAGGAAGTCAATAAATCTGACACAGATCACCAGTGAAGTGCTGAGATCGCAGCTTCATAAACTGGCCATCTCTGTGTCAGTCAGTGACATCTCTGTTTCATAAACCGAAAATGAACTGTGATCAGCAGCGATCCTCGGGATCACTGCTGTTCACAGTTTCATAAACTGACACAATGAGGGCTTTTTTCACCCTGTTCTTATAGATGTGTGTGTGTGTGTGTGTGTGTGTGTGTGTGTGTATATGTGTATATATATATACACATACACACACACACACACACACACACCTTTCTTGTAGGCTCTTTTTCCATGGATTGCGTCAATATTCTTTTGGACAATGTACCTTCCCTTCAGATGTTGTCAGTGCAAGCATACTACAGAGAATATACCAGCTTAAAACAGAGTTCCACCCAAAAGTGGAACTTCCCCCCTCAGGTGTCACATTTGGCACCTTTTGGGGGGGGACAGGTGTCCTTTTCCACACATTCGGGAGCTTGGGCCGGCGGCCGCTGACATCAGCAGCCCAGCTCCCTCCTCGTTCTGCTACTGGCTGCCTAGCGGAGCCTCACGCAGGCGCAGTAAGGTGCCCGGCGTGAAGCTGTAATTCTACACATCCGGGTTCCCTTACCGCTATGGATGCAGCTGCAAACGACCCCTGATCTGAGGATCGGTGGCAGGTGCCAACATCGCTCGACTACAGGACAGATAAGTGTCCTATAATTAAAAGTCAGCAGCTACTGTATATGTAGCTGCTGACTTTTAAATTTTTTTTTTTTCCCAGGCAGACCTCCACTTTAAATCTACTACCAGTGGCCTATCCCGCTGCTTCACTTCATTTAATTTTGTATTTTGAATAGTATAATGGTATGTATGCTTATTTTACTTGTTTTTCCTTTTCCTATATATATGATGCTTACTGCACATGTTATAGTGCTCCCAATTTCTTGATATAATCTGATCCATCATTAATATGAGTACTATATGTGGGACCCCTTGTGAGTGGTAACTTCAACCTGTATATACCCCTATAGGGTTTAATAATCATTATAAATAGGTACACATGGATTGATCATCCTTTGCATACTTTAAAGCCCGGCAATTGGAGTGTGTATGTGTATATATAATTTAAACACCATCCTATCTTTTTTACATCTATTTAGTTGATGGTGGCCCTTCTATCTGCCTCCGCACTTGCCCCAAGGGAATATTTGTAGCACCTCCAAATGGTCCATGTTTACTGACTATTGACTTTAATCATATTCAGGTTAGCTCCATGAGTATAGATTCGTACAGAGGCTATAGTTGAGCCATATAATGGGTTATTTTAAATAATATTTGCTCTTTTAATGTCTCTGTATATTTTCTTTATTGTAATAAAGAATCTTGATTTTTTTTTTTTTTTTTGGCTGTTATGCTTCTTACGGTACCCAAAAAAAAAAAAAAAAAAAAAAATCCTCTTGCGCTAGATTACAATTCCTGATAGATGACATCATGCTGTCCCCTTTTGCAGGTATATCTATGTAAAACATTTGAAATAAGTGTTTAAAGGGGGCGTGGCCAGCATGTGAAGCGGGACAGACGTGCAGCGCCGGAGCTCCGATCCTGACACAGCTTTCAGCCAGTTTTAAATACTTACCTCTCGGTTCTTCTTAGCCATCCGGCCCTGGGAACGCTTCCCTTGTCTGGAGGCGGAGGGGGACCGTCTGAGCGGCGAACGACTGATCCGAGAGCTGAGGCCTGCAGACGCTGGGCAGGAGTGGCGGCCATCTTGCCCACGAGGAGCACAGGGGAGAGACGCGGCTCCGACTGGAGAGGTGAGGCCGGCTGTGACGATCGGGGACCTGGTGTGCCCCCCTCGGCTGGTAAGGACCGTGAGCGGTCATAGAGACTTTTTCGGCTCTCTTCTCTGCTCTGGGGTGTGCTGCGCTGGGGGGGAGCCGGCCGTCCTCTGCATAAAGGGCAGGTGGATGGGCCCCCCCTCGTACCAGATCTACCGCCCACAGTGACCCCCAACGCTCCTACTCAGTTGTGTGGGCGTCTGAGCCTCAGTCCCCTACCATGGTGGCACGCACGCAGATTGCAGCGGAGCCGGCCGAGAGGGAGGCCCCCTCAGGGGCTGACATTTTGGAGGCTGTGAAGGCCTGTGATGAATCCATCATGGCGTGCAGGGAAACACTGACGGCCAAAATAGACTATCTTGCAATGGATGTGGGTCTCATCCGCCAAGACAAATTTAGAGGCCGGATGGCGGAAGTAGGGGATAGAGTGTCAGGGCTGGAGGACACGGTTCACTCGGACTCCAGGGAGTTTAAGGCCCTACAGTTGCAAGTGAAAGCACTTCAACATAGAGCTATTGACACGGAAAATCGATTGAGGCGCAATAATGTGCGTATCCTTGGCCTGCCTGAAGGTTCTAATCCAGCAGAATTTTCGGAACATCTCCTGACTTCAACCCTGGGACCTATGCCCCCTACATTTGTGGTGGAAAGGGCACACAGAGTCCCGCCAGTTCCTCCTAAGCCTCGTCCGCCGCGTCCTTTCCTATTGCACCTCCTAAACTATAGAGACAGAGATAAAATCCTATCTGCCGCTAGGGCAAAGCAAGAGATCATATATGGAAACGCAAAACTTTCCTTTTTTCCGGACTACTCTCAAGAAATTCAACAGCAACGCAAATCCTTCACTGAGGTTCGCAGACGCCTGAGAGAGAAAGGTATATGGTTTGGTCTCCTGTACCCAAGCAAGCTACGAGTTATGGATGGTAACCGCACCCGTTTCTTTAATACACCGGAGGAGGCCTCAGAATGGTTGGATTCGCTTTGAGGAACAACATCCTTGCTTCCACTGGAGCTGTTCGCCCTGGGCCTGTGCACGATGACAAGACGAGCATATATAGGAGAGAGAACTTTTCTTTTTTGTTTCCCTGTTCCTGACTTTCTGACATCCTCCTGAACAGTGAAGAGCTCCGGTAGCTATGGCATTTGGAGTTGCCCTAGTTTGGTCACACTTGTTACAGATTGCTTAGCCCTGTGAGCAGGGTCGGCGCCTCGGTGCCTTATTGGGTTATACTGTGTACTGTTATTTTTTGTTTGTGTGTTTAAGCTGCCTCTTCTGCCAAAATGTTTTCGGTGCTGCTCCCTGATTGGTTTGCTGCTCATGAGCTGCCCCCCCTCCCCGGCCTATAGACTTCCTGGTAAACCCCCGGTTGCATTCCCACCATAGTTATGGGTTCTCTTGATTCTTTTTCGGTCCTCTCGTGCAATGTTAGAGGACTCAATTCTAAATTTAAGTGGGCCCTTCTTTTTCAGTATCTCAAACTCCACTCCCCACACATTGTTCTGTTGTAGGAGACGCATCTCATGGGCAGCAAGATACTAACGCTGAAGAAACCTTGGGTTCAGAGGGCCTTTCATGCCACATACTCCACTTTTGCCAGGGGGGTCTCCATCCTACTGCATAAAAACTTACCTTGTTCTATCGAAGAAGTTATTACAGACCCTCAGGGCACATTTGTGGTGTTGGTATTGATAATATATTCTCAAAGGTTTGTTCTGGTTACAATGTATATCCCTCCTCCTTTTTCAGCGGATGTTTTTATATGCGGTGCTGGAGAAGATTACCCCCTTCTGCCTCGCCAGGGTCATGTTTATGGGGGATTTCAACGCGATCTTGTCCCCTGATCTTGACAGTCCAGTGCCTCCTAAGTCTCACATGCCTGATCTCGCAGCCTGGGCTCAGACGGCGTGACTTACTGAGGTGTGGAGGTGGAGGCATCCGGACGCCAGGTCGTACTCGTGTTTCTCAGCATCCCACAAAACGGCATCGAGAATAGACCTGGCGTTCGCAAATCCCTCTCTTCTGGCGGAGGTCTTGGAGGCTACCTACTTACCTAGCGGTCTCTCTGATCATGCCCCCCTTATGGTCGCTCTGCACTCTCCGGCATCCCGGAGTGCTGCGTTGTGGAGACTGGGGTCGCGTTGGGTCTCTCATCCGGACCTGGCGGACAAGAGCCCTCCTTTGTTGGAGGCCTACTGGGAGCAGAATACGGGATCCGCCTCCCCTGACGTAGTTTGGGATGCCTTTAAGGCAACTACAAGGGGACACTATATCTCCTCTATCGCTGCTGTAGTCAGAGAGCAGAGATCCACCACGGGCGATTTGCAACAGTCGGTTACAGACCAAACCTCAGTTTATGCGGAAAACCCCTCCCCGGCCAATTTTGACCTTCTGTCAGCGGCTCAGAGGGAGTTACAACTTCACCTGACGGAGGTCACTAGACTAGAAGCATACCGGAACAAACAAAACTTCTTTGAACAGGGAGACAGGAATGGTCGGTTGCTGGCTAGGGAGGGGAGATTGGAGACATCTCCCTCTATAATTCTTGACAGATTTAGAGAGTATTATGAGGAATTGTATACCTCAGTCGTGCCCTCGGACTTCCGGCCGGATGACTTGTGGAATCTCTTAGACCCGCTGGCGTTGGGCTGGTTGTCCGATGCAGAGAGAGAGTCCTTGGTCAAACCATTTACAGCAGCGGAGGTATTAAGGGCAATCCAGTCTTTTCCATCGGGTAAGGCCCAATGGGCTCCCGATAGAATTCTACAAAGTACATGGGGCCTTTCTGGCCCCTTTGCTTGCTGATATATTCACTGAGTGCCTGGCGAATGGCGCTCTTCCAGCATTGATGTCCCATGCACACGTCACTTTGATCTACAAACCTGAGAAAGATTGTAAGCTATGCTCATCATACAAACCCATAGCACTGCTCAATAATGATCTAAAGAACCTAACTAAGTTACTAGCGTTTAGGCTGTACCCCTTGCTTCCCTCGATCATAGATTCGGACCAAACCGGCTTTATGCCAGGGAGGTTGACAGATGTAAATCTACGTAGGTTGTACACTAATATATTGGCCCCGCATATAAATTCCAGAACACGGGCGGTGGCCGCCCTGGATGTTGAAAAGGCCTTTGACACTGTGGAGTGGCCCTTCCTATGGGAGACCCTCCGCAGGATGGGTTTTCCCCTGGTGTTCATCAAGTGGATGCAGGTTATATACAAATGCCTCACATCTTCTATACGAATTGGTGGTCGGTTGTCCCCTTCGTTTCTGCTTCATCTGGGTACTAGGCAGGGCTGCCCTCTCTCTCCGGCATTGTTTGCCATTGCTGTCGAGCCGGTGGCTGAGGCTCTGCGTGCCTCTCCGCTGATCAGCAGGCTTCGGATTGGCTTGCTGGAGGAGAGGGTAGCCCTGTATGCGGACGATATGCTCCTCTTCTTGCAGGATGCAGGCCCGTCATTGCAGGGTGCACTCAGGGTTCTTGACCGCTTTGCGGGGGCCACCGGGCTTAGAGTAAATTGGACGAATTCCCTTCTGTTTCCTATAGATGAGGCAGCCAGGTCCACGGCTTCCCCAGATGTCCCGTTGCAATGGGTTCAGGAATTCAGGTATTTGGGAGTACTGGTCTCAAAGAACATGTCTGACTTCCTAGAGCTGAACTTGTCCCCGGTGGTGCGGGAGGTTAGGACCAGACTAAAGGCATGGGAGAACCTGCCCCTTTCCCTAATTGGACGTATCAATATGATTAAAATGAAGCTCATTCCTAAATTTACATATCTCTTCCATAATTCCCTGCAGTGGATCCCTCTGTCTTTTTTCCGCAGCCTAAACAAAAATTTTTTGTCCTTCCTTTGGGTCACAAGCCACCTAGATACAAGATGAGCACGCTAATGCGTCCCTGTGAACAGGGAGGGATGGCCTTTCCAGATTGTCTCAAATATTTTTTAGCCACCCAGTTGGTCACGGTGTCCTGGTGGCTCAATCCGGACCTCTTTAACGCAGCCACGAGTTTGGAGGCAGCGGTGGTGGGCTCCTTAGAGGCCCTGAGGCTCTTAATCTTCAGGGGACCCAGGGCCCCGTATGATCTGACTCCCTCTATGCACACTACCCTGAGAGCCTGGAAAGCAGGACTGCAGTGTGAAAGGTACGCAAATACGGCGATTTCGCCAGAGACACCATTATGGCTCAACCCAAACCTACCTCACTTCTATCAGCTACAGGACCCCTCTGCGTGGACGAGGCATGGGGTTATATTAGTGTCACAGGTAGTATTTAATGGTAGACTCCTCTCCTTTTGCCCAGGCCTCTTCCAGGTATGGAATTCCAGGACATTATTTTTTTAGATACATGCAGCTTTCCCATGCCTTCATAGCTCAGTTCTCCCAATCTGCCTGCACATTCACTCAATCAGGTTTAGAGCAGACATTGAGGATATCTTGTGGGAAAAAGCCGACTTCACAACTATATTCCTGGCTGGTATTCGCCTCCTTGTCACCGCTGAGGCGGTTGCGGGAGAGATGGCAACATGATGCTCCCATTCTGGATGATGATGACAGGGACGACATATGGGATTTCCCATTTAAATCCCTAATCTCAATTAGAGACCGGATGGTGCAGTTTAAAATTGTGCATAGGGCCTATTACACTCCTTATAGGATTCATAAAATGCATCCGGAGGTGTCTGCTGGATGCTGGTGGTGTAGGGAAGAGGTGAGTGATTTTATACACGTGTTCTGGTGTTGTCCCAAGATCCAAGACTACTGGGAGGAGGTTGTGGCCCTGGTCAATCTGGTGGCCTCTACATCCATTACCCCTTCTATTGAGTGTTGGCTGGTGGAGACTCTGGTGCCGACTGTTGCAAAAAGGACACTGATAGGGACCCTTCTTTTTTATGCCCACAAAAACATTGCTATGCAGTGGATAAGGTCCGCCCCTCCATCCCGGGTACAGTGGAAAAAATTGGTAAACAGTTGCCTCCCGCTGTACAAAGACACATATACCTCAAGAGGTTGCCCTCTAAAATATGACAAAGTGTGGCGGGCCTGGCTGGAGGAGCCCTCCACGGCATGAGCTACAGACTGCCGTGGGGTGGCCTCTCATTCCCCCTCCCCGGACATTGGTCTGGCGGGGGGAGATGAGATGCCGGCTACGAGAGTGGATGTGGAAGGTCTGGGGAGATGGGGGCTAGGTGAGCGTAGACGAGGAGCGGCACTACATATTAGGCTCACCTGAGATATGATTATTGATGTACTATATGAGGTTGGACTGCCTATGCACTGACCTCTGTAATGCCTGAAGCAGCTTGTTTTATATGTGTTGTGGCAGTCGCCACTTTGTGTACTTGTTCTTGAAAATTTCCAATAAACAGAACTTTAAAAAAAAAGAAATGTGTTTAACCACTTCAGCCCCGGAAGGATTTCCAGCTTTAGGACCGGAGCCCTTTTTGCGATTCGGCGCTGCGTCGATTTAACTGAAAATTGCGCGGTCGTGCGACGTTGTACCCAAACTAAATTTGCGTCCTTTTTTTCCCACAAATAGAGCTTTCTTTTGGTGGCATTTGATCTCCTCTGCGTCATTTCTGATCGCCGCTATAAACAAAAGAAGAGCGACAATTTTGCAAAAAAAAACAAAAATTTCTTACTTTTTGCTAAAATACAAATCAAAAAAAAAAAATATAAAAAAACATTTTTTTTCACCGTTTTTGCCCGATTTATATTCTTCTTCATATTTGCGATAAAAAAAAAATCGCAATCGGCGTTTATTGATTGGTTTGCGCAAAAGTGGTCGCGTTTACGGATGAGAATTCATTTTTGGGGTTTTTATTTTATTTTTATTTTTTTACTAGTAATGGCGGCGATCTGCGATTTTTAGCGGTACTGTGATATTCCAGCGGACATGTCGGACCATTTTGACACTTTTTTGGGACCATTGGCATTTATACAGCGATCAGTGCTATAAAAATGCACTGATTACTGTGTAAATGCCATTGGCAGTGAAGGGGTTAACCTGCAGGGGGCGCTCTAAGGGTCCCTGGGCGTGTTCTAACTGTGGGGGGACTGCCCTAGCTGGGGAAGGGAAGTGGTCACAGCCTCCGTATACAGGAAGGCTGTGATCACAGCCCTTCCCCCTTCACAGAACGGAGGTCCGTGTTTACATTCCTTCACTCCGGGAGGGCCATCGCGGGTAGCCGGTGGCAATCGAAGCCGCCGCACCCGCTCCCTGGCCCTCCCCGAACACAGTGGGCGCGCCTCCGGCGGCCGCGCTCACAGTGCGCGTTATCGCAGCCGCCGTCGTATGACGGCGATTTGCAATAACGAACCACCTTGTCGCCGTCAACCTGCGGTTGGCAGTCGGCAAGTGGTTAAAACCCAGTAAGACCCTATCTCACCCCGCTCTGCACAGCCTCATTTGTCCTTTTCCTGTGCCGATTAAAGTGGTTGTAAACTCTGTACAACCACTTTTACCTACAGGTAAGCCTATAATAAGGCTTACCTGTAGGTACCGTGAATATCTTGCGCCGTTTAGGAGGTATTCACTGTATCCGCATGTGCCGACTTCATTGCACTGAAGAAACAGCTCCTGCGCGCATGTGTGGGAGTGACGTCGTCGTGGCTCCGGCCAATCGCAGCACTGGAGCCTGCAAACCCGAGGAAAGCATGCCAGTCTCAGCGGTGTGCGGGGTCCGCTGCAACCGCTTCGTTCTAAGGTATTTGTCTTGCAGGGTTTTTTTTTTCTCTAGGGTTTACAGCCACTTTAATCAGTGATTCATTAAAGGCCAATCTGTTGATAGCCTCATTTATTGCTTGGGATGGGCTTGGGAGGAAGCGTCAGGAACACTGATTAGGGATGGAGAAAAGAAAAAGCGGGAGAGGTGTCAGGACAAACTCTGCTGCCGGGCAAACCTAAAACAGGTGACCAGGCCATTTTTTGGCATACTGCGTTACTTTAACTGACAATCGCGCAGTTGTGACGCTGTACCCAAATAAAATTTTTGTTTTTTCCCCCCAAATAGAGCTTTCTTTTGGTGGTATTTGATCACCTCTGCAGTTTTTATGTTTTGCGCTATAAACAAAAAAAGAGCGACAATTTAACCACTTCAGCCCCGGAAGGATTTCCAGCTTTAGGACCGGAGCCCTTTTTGCGATTCGGCACTGCATCGCTTTAACTGAAAATTGCGCGGTCGTGCGACGTTGTACCCAAACGAAATTTGCGTCCTTTTTTTCCCACAAACAGAGCTTTCTTTTGGTGGTATTTGATCACCGCTGCGTCATTTCTGATCGCCGCTATAAACAAAAGAAAAGAGACAATTTTGCAAAAAAACCCAAATTTCTTACTTTTTGCTAAAATACAAATCCAAAAAAAAATATATAAAAAAAACATTTTTTTCATCGGTTTTGGACAATTTATATTCTTCCTTATATTTGTGATAAAAAAAATCGCAATCTGCGTTTATTGATTGGTTTGCGCAAAAGTGGTCACATTTACGGATGATGAGAATTCATTTCTGGGGTTTTGGCGATCTGCGATTTTTAGCGGTACTGCGATATTTCAGCGGGCATGTCGGAACATTTTGACACTTTTTTGGGACCATTGGCATTTATACAGCGATCAGTGCTATAAAAATGCACTGATTACTGTGTAAATGCCATTGGCAGTGAAGGGGTTAACCTGCAGGGGCGCTCTAAGGGTTAACTGTGTTCCCTGGGCGTGTTCTTACTGTATGGGGACTGCCCTAGCTGGGGAAGGGAAGTGGTCACAGCCTCCATGTAGAGGATTGCTGTGATCACAGCCCTTCCCCCCCCCCCCTCACAGAACCAAGGTCCGTGTTTACTTACACGGACCTCCGTTCTTTCACTCCGGGGGGGGGGGGCATCGCGGGTGGCCGGCGGAGATCGACTCCGCTGCACCCGCTCCCTGGCCCTCCCCGAACACTAGGCTCGATCCTGCAGCCGCCGTCATATGACGGCGATTTGCGCAATAGAGCCACTCTGTCGCCGTCAATTGCCGACCAGCGGTCGGCAAGCGGTTAAAAGAAAAAAAAAATTTTTTTTTTTTACTTTCTGCTATAATACATATCCAGTAAAAAAAAAAAATGGACAAAATCTAATGTATCCATCAATTTAGGCCAATATGCATTCTGCTACATATTTTTGGTAAAATCCCAATAAGCATATATTGATTGGTTTGCACAAAAGTTATAGCGCCTATAAACTATGGGATAGATTTAGGGACTTTATATTTATTTTTTTATGTTTTGCAAGTAATAGCGGCAATCAGTGTTTTTTATCGGGACTGTGACATTGCAGTGGACAAATCTGACACTTAGTGATGCTTTTTGGGGACCAATGACACCAATACAGTGATCAGTGATGAAAGAAATGCACTGTCACTGTATAAATGACACTGGCAGGGAAGGGGTTAACACCAGGGGTTATCAAAGGGTTAAGTGTGTCACCAGCTGGTGCTTTTACTGTGTGGGGATTGCTATGACTGGAAGAACACAGAGATCTGTGTTTCTGCTTAGCAGGAACACAAGATCTCCATGTTCTCCCCTGAAAGAATGGCGACCTGCCTCTCTGGGTAACGATCATGGGTGGCCGGCCGATACTGCGTCTGCCAGACCCGCTGATTGGCTACCCCTCTGGCCAATCGTGCGTGCCCCCACAGGCTACTTCTGCTGCCTTGCCGCAGTGAATGTGCGGAAGGTGGTCTGGAAGTGGTTAAACTTTACAAGGATAGTGTCTTACCTCCCTTCTCCTTCATTGGCACCCTGTGGACTTCAGCACTATATATGGTTTTTCTTTTGTTAACCACTTCAGTCCCGGAAGGATTTCCCACATCAGGATCAGAGCCCTTTTTGCGATTCGTCACTGCATCTTTAACTGACAATCGCGTGGTCATGCGACATTGTACCCAAACTAAATTGGCATCCTTTTTTTCCCCCATATAATAGAGCTTTCTTTTGGTGGTATTTGATCCCCTCTGCATCACTTCTGATTCCCACTATAAACAAAAAAAGAGCGACAGTTTTGAAAAAAAAAACAATATTTTTTACTTTCTGCTATAATGTCCAAAAAAAAAAAAAAAAAACACATTTATTCATCAGTTGTGGCCAATATATATGCTTCTACATATTTGTGGTAAAAAAAAAATCGCAATCGCTTTGCGCAAAAGTTGGCGCGTTTACAAACCATGAGAGTTTATGGCGCTTTTACAATTTATTTTTTTTTACTAGTAATGGCGGCGATCTGCATTTTTTTTTTTGTTCCATCTGGACTACGATATTGCGGCGGACATGTTGGACATTTTTGAAACTTTTTTTTGGACCATTGACATTTATACAGCGATCAGAGCTAAAAAAAACAATAGCCACTGATTACTGTAAAAATGTCATTGACAGGGAAGGGGTTAACCTGCAGGGGGCAATGAAGGGGTTAACTGTGTTCCCTAGGTGTGTTCTAACTTTGAGGGGGCTGGGCTGCCAGGGGCATAAGAGATCTAACTGATCCAGAGTACAGTGATCAGTAGATCTGTCATGCCGCCTGACAGAGCGGGGAACCGCCGCGTTTACATCGGCAGTTCCCAGCTTTTCTTCTCTAACAGACGATTGCGGGTCGCCAGCGGACATTGAGTCCGCCAGACCCGCAGCCGCACTCGGGGAGCGTGCAGCGGGCACGAGAGTGCAACGGCGTGCGCTCGCTCCCTAGCTGCGCGTGTGCGGATCACCAGTCATAGATGACGATTCGCGCTACGCTGCCAACTTGCAGCAGTAAAAGTACGCAACGCAGCAAGTGGTTAAAGAACATTATCAAACTGCTTTGGCTTTAAAGAGGAGGTCCGCCGCCCCTTTAAAAATTAAAAGTCAAGCAGCTACACATACAGTAGCTGCTGACTTTTAACTTTAGGACACTTACCTGTCCTGGAGTCCAGCAATGTCGGGACCGGCCACCGATTTTCTGATCGGTGGACGAGTGGTGCCGCCGCCATTGAACGTTCGGCTTCACGGGCGGGTCCCTACTGCGCATGCGCTCTCTCATTGGCGGTGGGGGAAGAGGGAGTCTGGCTGTTGGCGGCCATCGGACCGAGCTCCCGAATGTGTGGAATAGGATCTCCAGCCACCGGAAGTTCCACTTTTGGGTGGAACTCTGCTTTAAGTTAGGCTATTTTCACACTGGGGTGGGCGGCGCGAGTGGTAAAGCACCGCTGGTTCAGCAGCGCTTTTCCGCTGTTATAGTGGCACTATGGCGTGATGTGGAAATGTGAGGCCTATGATTTTTACCTTCAATAATTATCAGCATTAATAAATGGGCATACAATATGGTTTAAAAATATATGTCAGAATACTGCCTGGACATTCTGTGAACATTTGACATCATAAAACAGCTCTGGTATTTTATCTAGAGTTGGTATCTGCAAAGCTCTGCTTATATCGTCCACTATACTACCTGGTGGATAACTGTGAAAAGGCCAGTCCCTTGCCTGGAGGGAATCACTTGGGGGTGGGGGGAAAATGGCCTCTGATAGTGGTAATGTTACCAAACATGTTTTACTTACAGGGGGTTGGGCAGAGAGGGGGTATAAAAAGTAAGCCTAGCTTCTAAACTGTCTGTTCGATGGTTCGTTACAACATGGAGACGTAAGGCTGTATTTTTGTCACCATAATTCTTCTTTCCCTCTCTTTTCTTTTTCTCTTTCTTTCCCTCCCTTAATAACCTTCTATTTTTACATGAAACAACTATTTTCATTTTGTAATCCTCACGTTGTATTTTAGCAATAATTTGGATGCTTCTGAGATTGTAATGTTTACCCCTGATTTGGTTATATTTAATTAGTGACTAGCTTCTTTTCTGTAAAAATAAATTTGATCTTTATTTTTCTTTAGCAAAGGTGTCATTGATTATTGATTTTATTTGTAATAACTGCAACAGCACTGGTTGCTTCTAGTATCCACAAAAGGTATAAATCACTTATTTTATTTATCAGTAAGCGTATGAGTGGATTAGGTAAAAATCGCTTTAACAGGCGACGCTATGCAGTCGGCAGCGTGGTGCTTTTAAACCCCCACAAAGGGTTAAAAGTGCGAGTGCTCCCTGCTTCCGAGGTGGTGTGCAGCTGCTTCGGAAGCGCTGTCCATTGATTTCAATGGCAGGAGCGGTATATTCACCGCATCGCCCCAAATATGCTGCTTGCAGGACTTTTCCTAACGTCCTGCAAGCATACCGCCCCAGTGTGAAAGCACTCAGGCTTTCACACTGGGGTGCATTGGGACACATTTTTCAGGCGCTTTAAAAGTGCTATTTTTAGTGCAAAAAAGCGCCTGGAAACAGCTCAGTGTGAAAGTAGCCAATAAAGGGCTAATTTTAGGTTTTTTTTTATCCCCATTATGACAGGTGATTACAAAAAAAAAAAAAAAAATGCTGCTGCTACGAAATGTCTTTGGCCTGGTTCACACCTATGCATTTTTTGGCGCTTTTTCCAGAAACACATTACAGTTCATTTAACATGGTTTGCTATGGGACACATTCACATCTACGCTTTTTTCAGCCGCTGCTTATTTGGAAAGGACTTTTTTCAATGCAAAACTGCTTTTTTTTTGGTTCAATATACTTCAATGGAGAAGCTGCAGAAAAGCATGTAGTGCGTTTTTTAATCTATCCAACAACAAATTGGCCAAAAAAAAGCATAAAAAAGCAAATCGCAGCACAATCTTGTGTGCAAAATTCAAAACACACAGCAAATAGCACTGCAGAAACGGATCAAAAGCAAGCTGCAGAGGTGTGTACCAAGCCTTATGCTGGTCCTACACGTATCGATTTTCAGACGAGAATATTCATACAAAAAAATCTTTGTACGTTTGCTGAATGAAAGAATGTTGTTTGAAAATTTCCCTTGCTTTTAACATTTTTTTTTTTTGTAATTGCTGAACGACAACCACATACACTGTCTGAAAATTCCTTTGACCAAGAAGTTTTCTATTCTGCCCCTTCAAATTTTTCCGCCACTGTGGTTAAAAACGAAGGTCAACTTGACTCCACTAACAATTATAAAATCAAATGAACGTTCTTAAAGTGAATTTGTTTTTGTATGATCAGCATATAATATATTACAGTTCTGTCTGAAAATCTGCAAAACAGTCTTTAATTTTTAATTAACCACTTCAGCCCTGGAAGAATTGACCCATTTCCTGACCAGAGCACTTTTGCGATTCAGCACTGTGTCATTTTAACTGACAATAGCGCAGTCATGCGACGTTGTATCCAAACAAAATTGGTGTCCTTTTTTTCCCCATAAATAGAGCTTTCTTTTGGTGGTATTTGATCACCTCTGCGGTTTTTATTTTTTGTACTATACACAAAAAAACGACAATTTTGAAGATAAAAAAAAAACAATATTTTTTACTTTTTGTTATAGTAAATATCCAAAAAAAAAGTAAAAAAACGAATTTCTTCCTCAGTTTAGGCCAATATGTATTCTTCTACATATTTTTGGTAAAAAAAAATCACAATAGGTGTATATTGACTGGGTTCACTGGGAACAGTAGATCAGTGTCATGTTCCCTGACAAAATGGGGATCCGCCGTGTTTACATCGGCAGATCCCTGTTCTGCCTCTGTAACAGGCGATCGCGAGTTACCGGCAGACATCGAGTCGGCCGACCCACGGGCACTCTCATGCAGTGGGTGTGATAGTGGCGCCGCGCTTCCGCCTGCAACTGCACCTGCGCGAGCCACTGTACAGCTAGGGCGATTTGCGCAGGAGAGCCGACCTGCTGCTGTGTAATGACTGTGGCTGGTTGGCAAGGGGTTAAATAAAAAATGTCATCCGAGTCTGATATTTACCAGATTCAACCTCTAATACTATATACAGTATATCGCTTTTAAATGTTATAAGTATACAGTAAATTTTAAAACGATACCACGCCATGAGGAGCTTCCTTCGTTTTTGATTACCTCCCCACAAACGCCATCACCAGCAACCAAGGTGGCAACGGAAGGACCCATCGATATCTACGGCAGAGGGAAAGGTCCCCCCTTAAAGAGACCTAAATGCTGTTCTGACTTGGTTTACCATAAGGTGAGCAAGTGCAACAAATCTGGTGAGTGGGATATGCCCCCGTTTTCAGGGATCAAGTGGACGCACCCTGATCACCATTTGAAGAGATTTAAAGAGCACAGAGCGCTTTTCAAAAGACTTTTGCACCTTTATTATTATCAATTATTGCACCATTAAATCTAGCACAGTAATTTCACTGTAAGCACTTTATATAGCATTGCATCTATCACTGCAAGCACTTTATACAGCATTGTTTACACATTAAGTTTTCACCCATAGAGGTATAGTAAGAGGGCGATAGGGGAGACCAGTGCTGTTCACTTATTCCTTTAGTATGTATCTTCTGTCTGTTATTCTCAGAGTGGATTAGAGATTTTACTCTCTAACCATATATTATATTTACCACTGCATAGAGATATTTAAGAATAAATTGCCTTTTTAAAAAAAAAAAAAAAACTTTACATATTAACTAAATTATAAACCACAAGATGTGGTGTCCTAAGATGACTTTAGGGCACCTATAGTAAAATTGTACCACGTCCCGAAACAATGAATTTGAAATAGGAAATATGTGATGGACTTTATAGGCACGTATTAAAAAAATATAGAATTTATTGGTCTACATTAAAAAATAGTTACACCATATAAAAAGCAGTTTTAACATGACATATAAGGTATAAAAACTGTACTAGAAAGGATGTCAAGTGGTTTCCCGCGAGGATATAGTACCATACAAAGAACTGCATATCGCTAGGTAAGTACTTGTCCTTATTGCAAAATACTTCCACTCATCATGTTTCATGACCTTGACGTCGGTTCTTCAGGAGCTTGTATATTTCTGTTCAAAAGAACATACATATATTAGAGTTCAAGTAGACAACCATTTAATTGTATATGTAGATATTTTTTAACAAAGAACAGGCACTCACTTGTGCCACAGGCAGCTCAACCTCACTACCTAGGATCTGACTTCTGAAAGCAATTGGCTCCACTAGATTATAGTCAGTGGTATCAGAGTAAATAAGGTTGAATACGAATGCACACCACATTTTTCAGATATTTATTTGTAAAAAATGTTCAAAACCATTTATCGTTTTCCTTCCAGTTCACGATTATGTGCCAATTTGTGTTGGTCTATCACATAAAATCCCAATACAATACATTTATGTTTTTGGCTATAACATGACAAAATGTGGAAAATGTCATGTGGTATGAATAGTTTTTCAAGGCACTGTGTATAGACACATAAATACTGTCTCTAGAATTCATGAAGACTGGCAGATTTTGTGAAAGTGTCTCTCATGCATTGTTAAAGTGGTGAAGAATATGCCAAATTCATATACTTGTGTAGAAATTGTACT
Organism: Glandirana rugosa; assembly: GCA_018402905.1. Lineage (NCBI taxonomy): Eukaryota > Metazoa > Chordata > Amphibia > Anura > Ranidae > Glandirana > Glandirana rugosa. The sequence goes on from BLSH010503713.1 coordinate 538,691, forward strand.
TGAGTTTGGCTCATGCTGTGTCACTTTTAGAATGCACCAGAGACACTTTTACAAAATCTGTCTAAAACAGCTTTTATCTGTACGCCAAAAGAGAACTGGTCTTAAGTAGTTCCACCTTTACATTTGACGCATTCAGTGCGACACAATGGAAAAGTGGCACATTTTAGAATTACCTGAATTTAATATTAATAATTAAATAAGCAAACACAAAACTTTACATATTAACTAAATTATACACCACACTTTTTTTAAGGTTATCCAATTAATCAAAACAATGTGTAAACAGTTGAAATGTCCTAAGATGACTTTAGGGCACCTATAGTAAAATTTACCACGTCCCAAAACAATGAATTTGAAATAGAAAATATGTGATGGACTTTATAGGCACGTATTAAAAAATATAGAATTTATTGGTCTAAATTAAAAAATAGTTACACCATATAAAAAGCAGTTTTAACATGACATATAAGGTATAAAAACTGTACTAGAAAGGATGTCAAGTGGTTTCCCGCGAGGATATAGTACCATACAAAGAACTGCATATCGCCAGGTAAGTACTATCTGCATAAATATTCCTCTATATTGGGGTTCCACTTGTCCTTATTGCAAAATACTTCCACTCATCATGTTTCACGACCTTGACATCGGTTCTTCAGGAGCTTGTATATTTCTGTTCAAAGGAACATACATATATTAGAGTTCATGTAGACAACCATTTAATTGTATATGTAGACATAACAAAGAACAGGCACTCACTTGTGCCACAGGCAGCTCAACCTCACTACCTAGGACCAATCAGGGCTCTGACCAATTGGTGATGCCTGGATCCATGCTGGAGCAGTCCGTGGTGGATTGATGTCTGGGCGTTTTTGACCACCTATAATCTAGTGGTCCAATTGTAGAGGTAAGAGGCTTGGCTTACTGTGGTGTTGGTGAAATATTTATCTTTATACTGTTAGATATTGTGGTGTTTTTACTTGCAGCTGGGTTATTTGAGCCTATCATAGACATATTTGCTTTTAGAGCTGCACATGTTGTTAATGTATAAAGTGTGTTCAGTGAAGCTAGTGAAACCCAGAGTGATATCGGAGGTGCTTTTATGAGGCTTGAAAATCTGCTCACCACAGAGTTACATATTAACTAGGATGTAGCCTTCCTTGAGAGATACATCTCGGCTAAAATTGTACCAAGAAGCTTAAGATGGAAACTAGCACCACCTAAAGATGATACTGATGTTTGTGAATGGTTTCAGTATTTTAACAAAGCTGATATAGCATTATTACATTTTTTGATCACTCGTAAACGTAGGAAACTTAGCAAAATTGATGAGGAAGTAGTAAAGCTGAGAGAAAAATGAGTCCCAATGAAAGAACATAGAGGAATATAAGAAAAATTCAGATAACCTTAAAAACATCTAGAAAAGGAGGAGGTTGATCAAATAAATAAAAAGAGAAAAAAATATGTGAGAGATATGGAAGACTATAAAACAGAGTATTCAAATGGCAACCTAAAGATCAACCCAACAGACAGGAGAGGCACCTGTTCATAGTTACAAAATGGAGGGGATAGACCACCTGCACCTCCCGCACGAACCCCTAGGTAATTCCACTTCCCAGCGTGGGAGTGCACATAAACCCAGATTCAGTTAGGAATCATCCTTCAGGGCAAACCATCCCCCCAAAACAGAAGGCTCCAAATGTGGTAGAAGAGATGGTGGATGCCCTTCAACAACAATCCAGTCTATACTCAGAACAGATTTGAGCCCCCTCTAGGGTTGAGTGACTATCACGAGGTGGATGAGCGATACATCACACAACATCCCCAACGGACACCTCAAAATTATGAACATAACCTCTGGGGTTACCAGAGAAAGTGGGTATAACAGACATGGGTTTAATTTAAGTTCAGTAACACTTTCACATGAGGAAAAATATGTACTCAAACATGGATTAAAGTTTTCCCCTCCTCTCAATAAATTCTAAATATTTATAGACGTCCATAAATATGGTTGCAAGCGAAACGTTCAGATATATTGTTTCTAATCCTATTCATCAGAGAGATAATGCCCTTTCTGAATACAAATATACCGCATGCTTTAATGCTTCCCCATTTAACCACTTAAGGACCGCCCTACATACATTTTCTGCGGCAGGGTGGGTCTTAAGAGCAAAATCACATGCCTGTACGTGATTCTTGTGCACGGCTCTGGGGCGTGAGTGCGCCTCCGCGCTACCACTGTGATTGGTCACATCGGGAGCCAATGTGCATATGTGAACAAACACTGCCAGGGAACACAGTTAACCTTTTGATTGCCCCTGATTTTAAACCCTTCCCTGCCAGTGTCACTTATACAGTGTCTGCATTTTTTTAGCACTGATCATTGTATTGGTGTCACTGGTCCTCAAAAAGTGTCACTTAGTGTCAGATTGGTCTGCCACAATCTCGCAGCCCCGCTAAAAATCGCTGATCACCATCATTACTAGTAAAAACGATAAAAAATTGAAAAATCAATATACGCTTTTTGGGAATTTTTTTTCTACCAAAAATATGTAGCAGAATACAAATTGGCCTAAAATTATGATTTTTTTTTATTGAGAATGTTTTATAACAGAAAATAAAAAGTATTATTTTTTTTTCAAAATAGTCTGTATTTTTATATTTATAGCAATAAAAATAAAAACCACAAAGGTGATCAAATACCACCAAAGAAAGTTCTATTTGTGGGGGAAAAAAAGGAAATCAATTTTATTTGGGTACAGCATCGCACGACCACGCAATTGTCAGTTAAAGCAACGCAGTGCAGTATCGCAAAAAAATGGCCCGATCAGGAAGTGGGTAAAACCTTCCGTAATTCAGCCCCTTCATTGAGTGTTTTTAAGGATCTGGTCCTAAAGGATCTAGATCAATGTTTCCCAACTCCAGTCCTCAAAGACCCCCAACAGGTCATGTTTTCAGGCTTTACATTATTTTACACAGGTGATTTGATCAATTTCACTGCCTTAGTAATTACCACAGCCATTTCATCTGAGCGAAATCCAGAAAACATGACCTGTTTGGGGGTCTTTGAGGACTGGAGTTCGGAAACATTGATCTAGATCAAACTATTTTTAAGAAACTGAGGATGGACTCCATTTTTATAAAGGGTTTGGATTTACTGAAAAATCGGGAAGACATCATGGTCCGCCCCGAAGCATATACTACTGAGATTAATCATATTCTATCAGATGAAGATGATGGTGGCCCCTAGAATACCTGTAATCTATTATCTACCAAAGGTACATAAAACCCAATCAATGCACCAGGTCCGGCCCATCATAAGTGGTATTGACTCCGTTACCTCTAGAGTCTATAGATAGCTTTCTACAGCCTTTGGTCTCTCAAACACCTTCATATCTTCAAATCTGACTACCCATGTCATCAATGTCCCAAAGGATGTGGTTTGGAGGGATGGTTACGTCTTAGCTACTGCTGATGTGTCCACCCTCTACACCAGTGGTTCTCAACTCCTGTCCTCAGGACCCACTAACAGGCCAGATTTTAAGTTTTACCTTGGAGAGATGCAGACTAGAATACTGCAATCACTGAGCAGCAAATTATATAACCTGTGATGCATTTCAGTTATCCTGCAAACCTGGCCTGTTAGTGGGTCCCAAGGACCGGAGTTGAGAACCACTGCTCTACACCATTATATTGCATCAATGCGGAAGAGAAGCAGTTGAACATTATCTTGATAGAGATTCCAGTCTCCTTCACTTACAGCAACTGTTCATTTTACAATTGTTGGACTTCTCTATGAGTCACAATTATTTTTGGTTTGGCGAGTCTTTTTTTCTTGCAGCAGAGAAATGTTGCCATGGGTGCCAAATTTGTGCAGAGTATGGCCAATCTATTTATGGCCAGGTGGGAGGAGGGCATCATCTATGGCCAACGCAGATCGGAGTTAGTGCTGTGGGTCAGGTACATGGATGATGTCCTCCTCCTTTGGAATGAAGATGTGACTTCCCTTACACATTTATTGAGGAGTTGAATGCTAATAATAGGGGCATTGTTCTTCAACATGGATCTAGTAGTGTAGAAATACTCTTCATGGATTTAAACATTAAGGTACAAGACAACAAGTTGGTCATCTCTACATTATTTAACCCCTTCCCGACCACCTTCCGTCATTTGACTGCAACAGTATGGCTCCACTGCGCAAATTGCCATCACCTGAAGGGCGCGGGAGCATGTGTTGTGGGCGCGCCGCTGGAGGCACGCTCATTGTGCAGCGGGTGGGGCAGACTCCCGCGATTGCTCCCCGGCAGTGACAGGGTGAAGAGAGAGATTGTCTGTTCTCAGTATATGGAAGATGTGATCTCTCTCCTCCCCTACTCATCCCAGCCCCCATACAATTAGAACACTGGGCCAGGGAACACATTTAACCGTTTGATCGACAATCTATCTTCACGGCCACACAGGGTGTGGAGATAGATTGTCTGTTCTTATCTGATCCAGAATGGCTTTGTGTTTCTCACAGCTTCATGAAGAATTTCTTTAGTTAGTCCTCAATAGTCTTTTCAGTCTTACAACTAACATCACCGAGGGCGATGTGAGCTGATCAGCTACAGCTTGTGGAGGTGTCTGTTTGGAGATATATTGGTGAAGGAATCCCCTGGATGTGATTGCGATTATGCACAGGCTGGCTTGAGTGCTCCTGCAGTGTTGGATTGGAAGCATACATTCTGGGTGTAATGGTCCTATGCTGAGTTCCCCACAGATATACTCAAAGGCGTTGTGTATCCATATTTC
>BLSH010503713.1:558350-572334 GCA_018402905.1 Glandirana rugosa
GCCGATGGGCACTACCGGGGGGGCGTGACTTTCTTGCCTCCAGGCACATTCATTTGTGCCTGGAGGCAAGACACTCTCCCCCTTCCCGACACTAGTGTCGGAAGGAGATGTACCTTCGACACTAGTGAAGGGAAGGGGACGATCCCGTCGGGTGTGTGTCAATCTTGTGCGGGTCCCTTGTGTCAATTGGGAATCTCGCGGGGGACGTCCAATTGGGGAAGTGACGGTTACCGTAAATGTGTCATTAGTCACGTAAAAATATCGTGACTAGCGACATATTTACGGTTACCAGGGTATTTTCACAGTTTTACCAGGCTGTACAGGCGACTCTGTGATCACAGCCCTTCCCCCTCTCACAGAACGGAGGTCCGTGTTTACTTACACGGACCTCCGTTCTTTCAGTGCGGGGGGGCCATCACGGGTAGCCGGCGGCGATCGAGTCTGCCGCACCCGCTCCCTGGCTTCCCCCGAACACAGTAAGCGTGCGGGCGCGCCTCCAGCAGCGCTCGCGCGCTCACAATGCTAGTTATCGCGGCCACCATCCTGTGACGGCGGGCAGTCGGCAAGTGGTTAAAGAAAATTACAGTGCTGCAGTTTGAGCCTAGGTTCACAAATATGTGATGCGGGAACCAGCGAGATTATAGCGCTGGTTCCCGCATCGCATCTCTCCCGCAGGCAGTTCACACTGCATTCTGTGAACCGCTGAGAGTGTCAATACAATGTTTTTGACACCCCCAGATCGGTTCACAGATTGCAGTGCGAACTGTAAACTCGCACAGGAATCAGATCGCTTGGGTGTGAACACCCATGTGATCTGATTCTAGTGCGGGGAAAAAAGTCCCTGCACTACTTTCCTGCTAATCCAATGCAAGTTCAGCCATACAACTGTATGGCTGAACTCGTATTGCGCAGACATCGCATGCGATCGGCACCACAGTGCGGGTGTGAATCACATGCGATGTCTATGTTGGCACAAGTGTGAACCTGGGCTGAAAGGGAAAGGTAATGTTTAATAACAATATGACTTGAGTCACAATTGTATACGCTATATTATTTTTTTTATTTGCTTTTCTTTCCCCACGAAAGTGGAGTTATCCTTTAAGCTTAGTTAGGTTTTGACTTCCACTTTAACTACAAAATGCTACGTATGATGAATATTTAACAAATTGTATTTGGCATTATTATTTTTTAATTGACAATGTTACAGGATGATGAGCACAGGGTGATTACTGGTCTAGGTTTTACATAAGCATTAAAGAAAATGTAAGAAAAAAAAAATAAACTAATAAATATTCTACCTAGGATTTTATGCATTGCATCCAGCTATTTCATTTTCTTCTCCTCTTCCTTCCCACTTCTAACGTCAGCATATGTGGTGTTATCACGCATGGTATGACAGCGATCTCCCAATATGTATGTACTGCTGAGAAGAGGTGGGCTGTGATCTCACGCTTGCTTTTACCAGCCAGTACTAATAATATTTAAAGAAAGCTTCCTGCCAACAACATTGCAAGCCAGATAGATTTTGTCACTCTGCATTGCAGGCGCTTTTAACCACTTCATACCTTGTAGTTTTATGCTTGACTGTCTTTATTTTTTTCCATTTCAGAGAGGCATGGGTTTCAGGCTAAATTAATTGATTTTATGCTTTTGTAATAGGTGAATTTTTGCACAGACAGCACTTTCACTTGTTATCAAGTTTTATTAATTACAGTTTTGTTTTTAGGTGCTAATTGGGAACAAAAGTAAGAAAATGCAAAAAAAAAAAAAGTTATGCAGTTTTACTGCAAGCTTTGTGCTCAATGGTAGCCAGCAAGTTCAGCTGAAAATCCTGCCAGCCTTTTTGATCCACATTTTTTTTAATCCTGTAGGCTTAAGCAGACCTTTACCCATAACAACTTGATAAAAAATAATGTTCTTTATCAAGGAACATACATTACACATTAATAATTCTGCTACCAACATTAGTGTGTGCTGTAAATTGCCTCCAGCATTGTTCCGGTTTCTTCTTGCTGGAGGCTGCCATTTTGCTGAAACCCAGAGCCCCTGAACAGCAGTAAATCTTTGTGCTGTTAACAGATCGGCCTCTACAAATTCAGCACAGGAGGGCAACTGAGCGTGTGCAGAGCAGGGTGAGACAGTGCATTACTGGATTTTAAACAGGACAGGCACTTATTTTTAATGTTTTACATAACTATACCTGCAAAAGGTGCCAGCCTATCGCGATCCAGTAGGACTTAGCCCAATTTAATTTTCAAGTTAAATTTGCTAAATATATTCATATTAAACCATAACTTAACCATACCTACCAACTTTTTGAGATGGGAAGGAGGGACACCTATTAGCAAAAGTATGTAGGCATAGGACATATACCCCTGTCACCCCCCCCCCCCTTAAAGGAGAATTATATAAAAAAAATGATTTGTTAAACCCACAACTGATTTTTTTTTTTAACACTACTATTCCTTTATATTGCATTTTGAAATGTACAAATGCATCAATTTAGAAATTGGATGAAAGGTTTAGCACTGGGAAACACTTTTTGAAAGATAAAAAGTGCATTTTATATCAAATTATGACCAAAATGAGGGGCAAATGAGGAGGAAAGAGGGGCAGAGGGACTTTGTTCCAAATCAGAGACAGTGCCTCAGAATCAGGGACTGTTGGGAGCTATAACTAAATTCTAGAATAAAAATGTAATATATTGCAGTTTACATTTCTTAGATGGGGTGACTGCATTCGTTTTCTTTTTTTAAAGCTAAGAACATTTTTGGCAAATACTGAAAATACCTTTTGATCTTGCCAGAAATGCAGTGTCCTTGTCCCTTCCTGTGACATAGAAGAATATTTTCCTTCCTAGGTATCTTCTGTATATTACCAATTGCCCTGCTCCTCTCCCACATAGTGGAGAGGGAGAGACACGGACATGTTTGTAATCCATATCTAGAGAGCAGCCAATGGTGACAACCATGGCTCCCTCCATAAATCAGAGGAGTAACATGGCCACCCAGGTACAGGGAGTGTGATATATGCAGGAATACCAGGTCAAAATAAAGCTACGGAAGCTTGGGAAAATAAAACTAATGCAGCCACCACAACAGGGACTTTTTGGTGTTTAGATACACTTTAAAGCTTAACGAAACCCATCAATTTAACTGTTTCCCAAAACAGTTACATTCAGGGCATTCTGTGAATGATATCTTGTCACAGTTGCTTGTGCTCTCAACTGAACTGTCAAGCTTCCAAATGCCGGTGTCATAACTGATCACACGTACAGCACCATGGCAAATGCAGATCAAACAGAGGCTAAAATGGCAGCTTTCTTAGCTGTAGAGAAGAGGAGGGTTTAGTTCCACTTTAAAACTTACTAAATACAAAAGGTGTGCAAAGTATTACCGTCCATTCTCATCAAAGAGCAGCCACAGCTGCCTGTCCCCTGTCACCACTTCATGTGGAAGCAGTGGTCTTTCTGAAGAAGTCTGACACAGCTTTTGGTGTCTCTATGCCTCTGTACCCCTATACCTCAGCAATCAGCAAAGTGTATGCTCCCTGCTGATTGAAACAATCTAGCTATACTTCACCAGCAGTCCTGATCTGCATACTTGTTCTAAGTCACTGACTCAAAGTATTGAATGATAGCCAGGTAACCAGCATTTTCAGAAGGAGAGGTCAACAGGTCACGGCTTGCCCATTCCTAATGTTTCCGGTTTCCTTTGAAGTACATATATACACTTGCATGTCCATATCCTTCAAGCGCAGGCATCTAGCTGCTGAGTAGACACACATTTACCTTTCTATGCACAGCTAACGCCGGATAATAAATGCTTTTGCAGTAAAGTCAATGACCACCAGATGGCACATGGCAACATGAAAGGTTTTCTGCAACACTTCATTTTACCTCCAGGTGGCACAAACCCTTACATAATAAGTTGTCATATGTTCAGTCATTAAATTGGCATGATACTTGAATCATTTGTACAGCAGCAGAAAATGTTTCATAATTTCTATATTTCGAAGATGATTGATTTTGTAACCCTTTGTTTATGATTGCCGAATGTATTACAATGTAAATGAAAGAGGAACTAAACCCAATAATTTAATTGTTTTTCAAAACAGTTGCATTCAAGGCATGCCATGAATGATAATGCATTACTGTCACACTGCTTGTACTCTCAGCTGAACTGTCAAGCCATCAAATTGCTGGTATCATAACTGATCACTGGCAATTGCAGATCAAACAGTCTATGATGGCAGCTTCCTTGGCTATAAGGGATAAGGAGGGTTTAGTTCCACTTTAAGTATTTTATAAGTTGTTAAAATGATGGTGTGTGTGTGTGTGTGTGTGTATGTATGTATGTATGTATATATATATATATATATATACACAGCATAGTGCATTCGTAAAATATTCAGACCCCCTTCACTTTTTTGTTATGTTGCAACCTGTTACTACAGTTGTTTAAATTCGATTTTTCTCATTAATCTACACTCAGTACCCCATAATGACAAAGTGAAAACTGAAATTTAGAAATGTATGTGAATTTATTAAAAATAAACAACTGAAATATCACATATACCTACTGTAAGTACTCAGACCCTTTTACTCCGTACTCTGTTGAATCACCTTTGGTAGAAATTACAGCCTCAAGCCTTTTGGGGTATGGCATGACAAGCTTTGCACACCTGGATTGCAGGGAGACCTGCCATGTAAGGAATGTGCCCGCACTAGCCTCCTTCCAGTCTCAACCCCCTCTTGTCCTCCTACCTTTGTGGTCCAGGTCTGCCGACGGACTGATAGCTGGTTGAGGTGGGCTGGGAGCCGTGAGGAGTCGACCCGCTGCGCCATACTCCATCAGGGAGACGGAAAGGGAGGCAGAATCTGTAGCAGAGCTAGAGCGGACCCAGGGTGAGGCGCAGTGAGGATCGGCCGGAGCCGTCGGACATGTGCGTGCCCACGGTCCCGTGTTCTGGGGCTGGGCCACCTGTGAAGGCTGAGCGCAGCACACAGAGCGGGGAATCGGAGCTGGCCAGAGGAACTGCCCGCTGTGTACAACAGAGGCAGGCGGGCTCCAGAGTAGAGCACGGAGCCAGGTTGCAATACACCTGAGAGGTCTGGCTATCCTCTAGGGCAGTGTTCCTCAACTCCAGTCCTCAAGGCCCACCAACAGGTCATGTTTTCAGGATTTCCATTATTGTGCACAGGTGATTTGATCAGTTTCACTGCCTTAGTAATTACAACAGCCAATTCATCTGAGGGAAATCCTGAAAACATGACCTGTTGGTGGGCCTTGAGGACTGGAGTTTAGGAACACTGCTCTAGGGAACGTAGGGATTCCTATATGTCGGGAGCACCGGCGGAGTAAAGCACAGAGGCCCCGCAACCCATAGAGGACACCAGGTGAAGCACAGTGACCCCAGGTAAGACAAGACTGGGATCCAGGCAATGTGGAGGAGCTGATATGTTAAACACAGCTCTGCTAAAAATGATCTCCTAAGACTGTGTATAATAATAATAACTTAAGAAAATTGATGTGCTGGTTAATTTGAGAGACAGACTGTAAGGTATCTCACAGGCCTCTCTCCTCTCGTTTCCTTTTTCTTTTTCCTCTGTATGCTGGGACCGTATATACCTGGTAATTAAATAACACAGAGACTTGGGAACTACAATGCCCAGGAGAGTCTGAATGGGTGAAGAAGGAGAAGAAAGCAAAGGGGCACAGTGGATAAACATCACCCTACACAGACACTGGAGGTGGTGAGTGAAAAGGAAAAAAAAGAAAGGAACTGTCAATATTTTATCCTGATGCAAAGTGGTGGAAATTTTTTTTTTTTTCTGGAAAAGGGAAGTAAGCCATTTCAAAGGAGAGGGGAAAGGAAGAAAGAGAGAGAGATTTTGCTTGTTTTTTCTTTTTTTCTTTTTCTTTCCCTCTTTCAAATTGCTTGGGGACTATGTTCTTATAAAGCAGGGATATGCAGTTAGCGGACCTCCAGCTGTTGCAAAACTACAAGTCCCATCATGCCTCTACCTCTGAGTGTCATGCTTGTGGCTATCAGAGTCTTGCTATGCCTCATGGGACTTGTAGTTCTGCAACATCTGGAGGTCCGCTAATTGCATATCCCTGTTATAAAGCATGGGACAGAATTATGGCCCCTCATTCTTTGCTTGGTATCAGCTTATATATAATAAAATAGTACACTATCAAAATTAGGAAAGAAGCTGAAGGTCAAAAATGAAAGGGAAATCAGCTAAAGCAACTGAAAAACAACCAAAAGTGAGTGGTAGCCCAGGAACAATGAAGAAATATATGACAAATGAAGGAGCTAATGACAGGGTAACCCAGGTAAAAACACAGGGCGCTAAAGTGAAGCAACTGACAGGAAGTAATAAATATAATTACACCCAAATATCAGGGAATAGGAGTCCAGTCAACCCCTCAGCAACTGCTATAGAGCAGGAGGAGGAAATCGCTATGGAGAAGATGAGTGGAATAGACACCCACATGCCTACAAAGTTTGAAATGGCTGAAGTGTTTGCAAAACTAGAAAACGCATTAAAAACTGACATGGCAAAACTACATGGTGAATTGTGTCAAGTACTGGGGAGAGTGGAGGAGACAGAAAAATGGCTAGACACTCAGAAGCAATCAGGGAATTGCAGGGAGAAGTGGAGAACCTACAAAAAGCACAAAGGGAAATGGCATATAAACTCGAGGATCAAGAAAATCAAAACAGGAGAAAAAAATTTGAGGATACGGGGTGTACCAGAGACTAAACATGAAGAAGATTTAGTCGAAACAATCAAAAAGATTTTTAACCCTGCATTAGGAAGAGCAGAGACAGACACATTAAAAATCAAGAGACTTCATCAGATAAGGAAACCGCCAGGAACACCAACAGAAATCGCATGCAACGTTCTCATCAGATTTCAAAAATATAAAGACAAGGCTCAGATTTGGGAAAAAATAAGGGGGGGGGGACACCCCCCCCAAAATATGAAACCAACAATCTCCAGATATTTACAGATCTCTCACGAGAAACATTAAATTGAAGGACACAATTAAAACCTTTAACAGAACTGATGAGACAGAAAGAGATACAATATAACTGGGAATTCCCGACTTGCCTGATTAATTGAAAAAACGGTATATCAGCAAAACTAACGTTCCTCGATGAAGTGCAGGAATTCTGTAAAAAACGTGATCTCTCTGTCCCAGAAATCCCTGATTGGCTGGAGAATAAAGATAGATCAGGACTCACAGATGACCAATGGCTTCTGGTGCCAGGAAAGAAGAAGGAAGGAACCACAAAGAAATGAAAGTAAGTAAAATATCATGATGAGCATTAAATGGACTGGGGGGGGGGGGGGGTAGGTGGGATGGGTTGAAATATTATAGTTTAAAATTATGAGTAGGTGGGGCATACTGGGTTCCTGGAATGGGTAGCACCCTACCACCCATTCTGGGTGATGGGGTATCTCACCAGCACAAACTAAGTTCCACCCCAACAAATAGAGTAGACGGGTATCAGGTACCCTACAATAAAACAGCAATCTACTATAAATAATATGGAAAATTTGCGGGATGATAGGGAGGTGGAAGGGGGGGACAAGGGAGGGGGTGGGAGTGAGATGGAGAATGAGTGGGGGAGGGTAGGGTTAAGGTATAGGGGGAAGGGACGATCAGGGATCAACTTCGTGGAATCTTACAGATGGATATTGCTGGGTTCTAGGTAGTACTCTTCCAGCGGAACGTGGCCTTGCCCCTCCAGCTTCAATTGTAAATGGACCGAGGGGAGAAGGGAGGCCGTAGGCGCAGAGCAGTGAAAGCTAGAGAGAAGATGGATAGAGAAGATGCTGAATTTTATAACATACAGTATAATGTAAAAGGTCTTAATACTCCTTCAAAGAGATTTAAAATATTACAGGAATTAGAGAGACACAAGGTAGGGGATGGCATTTTTTACAGGAGACCCATATTGCCAGGACTCGAACATAAAATTATACTCTAGACGTTTCCCGATTTGGTACTATGGGGATTCCCCAATGAAAAGAGTGAAAGGAGTAAATTTTAAATTAGAAGCAAGGATGGTGGACCCTGAAGGGAGATACATTTTCTTAACCACTTCAGCCCCGGAAGGATTTCACACTTTAGGACCAGAGCATTTTTTGTGATTCGTCGCTGCGTCGTTTTAACTGACAATTGCGCGGTCATGCGACGTTGTACCCAAACTAAATTTGCGTCCTTTTTTTCCCACAAATAGAGCTTTCTTTTGGTGGTATTTTATCGCCGCTGCGTCATTTCTGATCGCCGCAATAAACAAAAGAAGAGTGACAATTTTGCAAATAAACGCACATTTCTTACTTTTTGCTGAAATACAAATCCAAAAAAAAAAATATAAAAAAACATTTTTTTCAACGGTTTTGGCCGATTTGTATTCTTCCTCATATTTGTGATAAAAAAAATCGCAATCGGCGTTTATTGATTGGTTTGCACAAAAGTGGCCGCGTTTACGGATGATGAGAATTAATTTCTGGGGTTTTTAGTTTTTTTTTATTTTTTATTAGTAATGGCGGCAATCTGATTTTTAGCGGTACAGCGATATTGGGGCGGACATGTCGGGCCATTTTGACACTTTTTTGGGACCATTGGCATTTATACAGCGATCAGTGCTATAAAAATGCACTGATTACTGTGTAAATGCCATTGGCAGTGAGGGGTTAACCTGGAGGGGGCGCTGTAAGGGTTAGCTGTGTTCCCTGGGCGTGTTCTAACTGTGACAGTGTTTGTCTGGCAGGGGAAGGGGAGTGATCACAGCTTCCATTTACAGGAAGGCTGTGATCACAGCCCTTCCCCCTCACACAGAACGGAGATCCGTGTTTACTTACATGGACCTCCGTTCTTTCACTGCGGGGGGGGCATCGCGGGTAGCCGGCAGAGATCGAGTCCGCTGCACCCGCTCCCAGGCCCCCCCAACACAGCACGCGCGCTCACAGTGCATGATATCGCAGCCACCGTCGTATGACGGCGGTTTGCGATATCGAGCTACCTTGATGCCGTCAACCTGCGGTTGGCAAGTGGTTAAGAGGTAGGTTACAGGAATTGGACTGCACACTAGTAAATGTGTATGGTCCAAATAAAAACCTGAAATTGTTCAAGGGATTACTGGGAAAATTGATGGATTTTACTAAAGGTATGCTAATAGTAGTGGGAGACCTGAATCTTTGCCTAAACCAGGAACTGGATAGTACATCACTTGCATGGGCAGAGGAAGGATATCAACTAAAACAAGTACGGAAAAAGATGTTGCAATCTCAAATTGTTGACATATGGAGGATTCTTCATCCTAGAGAAAGAGATTATTCCTTCTATTCCTCCCTGCATGGGACGTACTCCAGGTTAGGCTATGTTATGGTGGATCACAGATTTTTGGAGCTAGTTGTGGAGTCTTCTATAGGAATAGCTACAATATCCGATCAAGCCCCGGTAATAATGAAAATTAGAGATATTAAAGCCCAAGAAACTACAAAGATGTGGCGATTAAATGAGGAATTGCTAGAAGACTAAGATGTGGAAGAAAGTATAAATAAAGAACTAGATCAATATTTTCTCCTAAATGATTTGTCTGAGCTCTCATTAGCCACGATATGGGAAGCTCACAAAACCTATATAAGGGGGGTATTAATATCAATAGGAGCCAAAAAAAAGAAAGGACAGAACAATAAAAAAAAAAGAACTTAATAGATTACATTTTTTAACTAGAACAAAAACATAAGAAGGGGGAACATCAAACACAGCAGATATTGGCAATAAAAAGAGAGAAGTGTTAATAGAAGAAGAAACAAGACAGGTCTTTTAATAGGGTGGGAAAAGAAAGATATAAATGGGGGAACAAACCAGGGAAACATCTAGCTAAAATATTAAAGAGTAAAAAATCGAAGAATTTCATAGAGAAAATTAAAAATAATAAAGGCAAAATGGTATACTCAACTACAGAGATAGCCAGAACTTTTCACAGTTACTATAGCTCTCTATATACGGTCAGGCAAAATGAAGAGTCAGAGGATGAACAACAGAAAAGAAAGCAAAAGTTTCAGGAATACATAAAAAGAGCTAAACTACCCCAAGTTGCTAAAGAAAAACTACAGACCCTAGAAGACCCCATCTCACAAACGGAAATGATTAGGGCTCTTAAAAGCACAGCTTCAGGGAATAGCCGTCAAATATTATAAAAAATGTAAAGATCCCTAGATTGTGTACGTATATGAATTGGATAAAAGAAGGGAACGAGATGAGGAGTGAATCGCTAAGAGCTTATGTAACAGTGATACACAAAGAAAAGAAAGACACATTCCTTTACTCTAGTTATAGACCAATTGTGTTATTAAACGCAGATACTGAACTCTATGCAAAAGTACTTGCTACTAGTGCAAAAATATATAGGTATGAAAGCCTGTGCAAAAGTATAATATGTATGTGTTCAGCAGCTGGTTGTATCAAGAGTGTATCTGAGTGAATAGTGAAAAACATATAATTAAACCGCGCTCATAAAACTATAAAGTGCAAAGTGCAATAAGTATTGATAACTATACAGAATCAAAATCAAAATATTGAATAACTAAATTCTATTAAAGTGACCATGCAAATCTAGTAGATTGTTAAACAAAATTAATCAATATATAAATAACTGAATGTCCATATTTCATTAATTGTGCTGGCCTTATAGTGCAAAATAGCAGCAGCAGAATTCCTTGATAGACATAATCTTGTAATTTGATGATCAGTCAAAGGAGAATAAAACTAAAGGCTTCTCCCAAGAAAAAAGGATACCACCGCTCACCAGAGTTCCAGGATCCCTATGATGGGGATCAAGCACGCCTGTATATGATGACTGACCGTTGTCACCATAGCATAGTGAGCATCATCCACCGGAGGGGGGGGGGGCACACTGGTATCACACCCTACTCACCAGACCTCCAGGATCCCTATCACGGGGATCATTAACGCTCGGTTAGACCAGTAGTATAATCCAGGTGGCAATATCCCTGAACGTGGACGCCGATAGCATGTATAGGTGGTTATTTTGAATGACCAGAAGCCGGTTCTCCACAGTTTGCAAGAAAAGGTGCTCCAAAGTATCAACATGTGGGGAGAGACAGGAGCCTTTTATTCTATTCCTTAATGAATGTCTTTTTCCTCTGGCACTCACTGCCTCGTCACATCAAAAGCAGAATCCACTTCTAGGCTGTTCTCAGTTTGTCAGAGACCAAAATTTTCAGGATTTCTTTATCTTCACCATCTGAGAGATTCTGGCGGCAGTTGTAAGTCTCCTCACTCTCTGCGCTCCTCTGCACATCCCTCACAGGCTGCCCTTGCTGTCTCGGCTCTCTTCCCCTCCCGGCAGACAGAGGACGCTGGACCACATGGTGACACCCAGCAATACCTGAGAGAGGGAGGACCGCGTGGACACCGGCTTCTAGGAGGGGCGGGGAGAAGAGAGATTACATGGTGAGGAGAAGCTGCTTCCGAATAACGGAACCGGAGTCACCGGAGAGAGGTGAGGGCCTGGTGCCAGAGTGGATACATCCCGATCAGAAGTGGTTTATCCCTGGGAGGGTGGGGAAGGATAATGAAGTACGAACTTTATTATTACTTTGAAAATCAAGAAGAGTTAGATCCCCAGATCTACTAATGTCAATAGACGCTGAAAAAGCATTTGGCAGAAAAGACTGGTAGAATGATTATTATGAAGGACCCAAAATGATACATTGGATACAAACACTTTATATCCGGCCTACACTTGCAAATAGGGTAAATGGAAGCCTGTCTCCCCTCTTTGTGACATCAATTGGTACAAAGCAGGGGTGCCCCTATCCCCCTCCTGTCTATGCTGTCCCTGGAGCCATTACTGGCTACTATTTGTGCCCATTCACACAGGGACGAATGGCGCTCCGACTTGAGTCACCTCAAGTCGCCCCAAGTCCCTTGACATTTGAAATCCCATTGAAATGAATGGGAGCTGACTTAATGTACACTACTGAAGCCGGAGCGACTTCAGAAAAGGTTCCTGTACTACTTCTAGGCGACTTCTATCTGACTTGTGCCCAAAGAATTGAATAGAAACAAGGAAGGAGGCGCCTCTAAATGTAAACTGTAACGCATGTAAAATTTATTAAAAAGAACAGCCGATTGGCAACTCACATATCATAGGATAAAAACAGGAACATCAAAAGACCGGGAGCTCGCTCCCACCGGTGTGTTAGACAGTCTTCGCCTGCAGTGCAGCGTCCAGCATTACTCGCCAATGGTAGAATGGTGTCTCGGTGCCGGCAAAGGAGAACACCAAAGCAAAGCTTGGACCACAAGCTCACAGAGTCTGGGTAGGATGACGTCGTCTATCTGTGACGCGTTTCAGAGCCTCCGTCCTGCGATGTAACGGCAGTCGCGCTCTTTCATCAGGCATATGGGAGAGATGTGCAGCCACCTTTGTGTAGCCCGTGATCGCAGACACCTCTGAGATATGATTGGATTAGAAATAACGATTGTTAACAGGCTAAAATAGACGGCAATGGAGAATACATAAAAGGCAACTACTGTGTATAGGCATGGACAATTATTAAATTGTATAAAATTCTGTATAAAATTAAAAAATAAATTATATAATTATATATATATGGGCATAATTGTTGAATAACATAGGAAGTGAAGGTATGCTATACCTGGATTACAAATACCATACTATATGACACTGGAAACATCTATCTTTCATGAGGTACTATTTAAAATGGATATGTTGTAATGTGTTAGTATATATATAGGCTATATTAAGACGGAAATTGTAGAGAAAAATGATTACACTATAAAAAACACATATATATGCATATGATGATACAGGTAGCAGATGATATAACCATAGCTTAATTATGAATGATATAGATATGCTGTACTCACTATTGTGATAACCCACCACCCCCATGGGATATACAAGGGAAGGGGGGAGGAGGGAAGGACCCTGTAAATAATAAAAAAATAAAAAATAACAAAATTAGGATCATTTACTATTGTAGTGTCTCACAATGAGAATACAGTAAAACACAATTTACAGGACAGTAGATATGTCAATACCCTTGTTAAGTCCACCAGGAGAGAGAGCATCCAGAGTGTATATCCAGTAAGTTTCTCTGGAACACAGTCTCTTGAATCTCTCCGCCTCGGGTAGAGATCTGGACATCTGCTTGATAACCCAGACCTCCAGCCCTTCAGTGGATTTCTTATGATAGTCCAAAAAGTGACAAGGCACACTGTGGAGATCTTTTCCCTCTTCAATCAATCTCCTATGTTGACCGAACCGTCACCGAAGAGGCCGTATGGTACGGCCCACATATATAAGCCACATGGACAAGTTAGGGCATAGTTACATAGTTACATAGTTAGTCAGGTTGAAAAAAAGACACAAGTCCATCCAGTTCAACCAAAAAAAAAAAAAAAAAAAAAATGTATATACATATATATATATATATATATATATATATACATACATACACATACACATACATACACATATATACACATACACACATACAACCAAATAATCCCATATACAATCCTTCACCCACAGTTGATCCAGAGGAAGGCAAAAAACCCCAGCAAAGCATGGATCCAATTTGCTATAACGGGGGAAAAAATTCCTTCCTGATTCCCCGAGAGGCAATCGGATTCACCCTGGATCAACTTTACCTAAAGATGTTAGTACCCAGTTATATTATTTACATTAAGGAAAGAATCCAGGCCTTTTTTAAAGCAATCAACCGTGCTGGCCAAAACCACCTCTGGGGGGAGTCTATTCCACATTTTCACAGCTCTTACTGTGAAGAAACCTTTCCGTATTTGTAGATGAAATCTTTTTTCCTCTAGACGTAAAGAGTGCCCCCTTGTCCTTTGTGATGACCTTAAAGTAAATAACTCCACACCAAGTTCACTATATGGAC
>BLSH010503713.1:573637-595160 GCA_018402905.1 Glandirana rugosa
TTGGACATTTATACAGGTTGTACCTGCATTCAGGAAAGTAATGTTCCCATTCTGAATGGTCAATCCATGTAAAAAGTTAACAAGTAGATACAACAGATACGGTTTCCACTGTCACTTAATTTCACAAACAAGTGGTTACGGTCCTCAGACGGTTCGTTTTATCCACTCGATCTTCGAGACCACGTACTCCTCTTGATACTAAACTAACCATATCGACTTAGAACCGAAGTAAGAAGTGTGCTGACCCGATAATTATAAGGACCAATACGAGAGAAAGCCTTTCTGTCCCATTTTGCCTCCCCACCACCACAGACAGAGATAATTCACACTCGCTTTGAGATCACTTCTCACATAGAGACAGACACCACCACCCCTCCGTTTTACCCTGTCTTTCCGAAAGAGAGCATAACCAGGAATATTAATAGCCCAGTCGTGTGAAGAATGAAGCCAAGATTCAGCTATACCAATCAAATCATAGTTCTCCTCATGCACCAGAGCTTCTAGCTCACCTATTTTGCTTGGCAGACTCCTGGCATTGGTGAACAAACACTTTAATTCACTGTCACCTTTGGCATAGACAACATAGATGAACAATTGAAAAATGTACCTAACTGGTAAGTCTTACCCTTGTAATGAAAGGACTTACGTCCATGTTGGACATATTTACAGGTTTTACATGGACCTTTTTTACATTTACAAGAGGAATAAGTACCAATGAATTGGATTTTTTCCTCTATGGGCTTGAGCCTGCTGGGTGCTATCTTACTTTTAAGATTGGGGGCCTTATGTTAGGTGACCTTAGGCCGTTGGTGGAAGCGATATATTAAGATGGTGATCTTGCAATAGAACGCTCCAATGCTGGGACAAGATCTTTTCCTTCTTAATATGCTGTGAGTGGTACATGGTAATGAACCTGAGAGATTGATCACTGGTCTTAATGCGAGGTTCTGGCCTACCTTCCCGATAGGTCTCAAATGCTTTTTCAACAAGTGGCTCAGGGTATTTTTTATCAAGAAATTTCTTCTTAAGCTGCGCACTCTGGGTTACATAATCAGAATCCAATGTGCAGTTCTGCCGAAGTCGACAGAACTGCCCCTTGGGTATGTTTTTAATCCAAGGCGTTACAGTTTACACTTAGAGGCGCCTCCTTCCTTGTTTCCCTTCTCTGGCTGAATCGGCTTTTTCCACCTGGAGTGCAGCCCTCAGTGTTGGACTGTGTTGTTTCTCCCAAGCTACTGCATGGACTCTTTATGGACTAATAATGTCTGGTATGTGTTCACAGTGTTTCAAATAATGTGCCTTTATTTGTTGTTCTGTTCAAGAATTGAATAGAAGTCGCCTCCAAGTCGGACCCCCATCTAAATGGAAGCGACTTTACAGTGAAAATAAAATAATGTATCCAGGGCAACCCCCTCCCTCCCTGGCCACAGGCAAAGTCGCCTGGCATGAAGTCACTTTTTAAGATGCCTGAAGTCGCGCTGAAATCGCCTAGCAAAGTCACGCTGAAGTTGGGTCGCCCCTGTGTGAATGCAGCCTTAGGGACAGCGTGGACATAGGTGGTGTGAGAATGGGATAGGATGAACATAAACTGGCCGCTGTTTTACATCTCAAAGCCTAAAATAACGCTCCCAAACCTGATTAAAAAATAAAGAGTATGGTGAACTCAAACACAAATTTCAAAATAAACCCAGTAAAATCAGAAATTTTGAATATTAGTTTAGACAAAAAAGTGGAAAGGGAAATAAAGACAAAGTTCCCATTTGTTTGGGGAAAAGGAGAACTAAAATACTTGGGGGTAAAAATAACATCATCACTAAGAGATCTCTATTCAACTAACTAACTGAGAAAAAAAATGTAAATCGAACTATCTCTTGGTTAGGTAGAATAAATTATATTAAAATGAAAGTCCTCCCAAGGATCCTCTACGAATTTCAGATGCTTCCAATTTCACTACCATTGGTATTTAGTAAAAATGGTCAATACTGTTAACATTTATATGGCAGAACAAGAAACCAAGAATACAGTTTTCGATGCTATGTAGAAGAAAAGCCCAGGGCGACATTAAGAGATGCTACCAAGCGGTGATAATAGCACGTATGATAGAGTAGACAAAACTTAATGCAGATAAAAGGTGAGTGGAAATGGAGAACAAAGTAAATGGAGTACAGTTAAGTAACGAGATTTGGGTTCCACAGAAATTCAGGAATTTAGATAGAGATCAGCATGGATTAACAAGAAACACACTTAGAATTTGGGATATGCACACCTGGATTGGGGAATTTTCTGCCATTCTTCTTGGCAAATCCTCTCAAGCTTAGTCAGGTTGTTTGGGGACGGTCGGTGGACAGCAATTTTCAGGTCTTTCCATGGATGTTCAATAGGGTTCTGGGCTTTAACTGGTGTATCAATCAAGGTGTAGACACATCTCAGCAACAATCAAGAGAAATGGGAGGCACCTGAGCTAAATTTCAAATATTCTTGCAAAGTGTCTGAATAATTATGCCAATGTCATATTTCAGTTTTTCCTTTTTAATAAATTCCCAGACATTTCTAATATTCTGTTTTCACTTTGTCATTATGGGGTACTGAGTGTAGATTAATGAGAAAAAATGAATTTAAACAACTGTAGAATCAGGCTGCAACGTAAGAAATTGAAAAAAGTAAAGGGGGGTCTGAATACACACACATATATATATATATATATATATATATATATATATACAGTGTATAATATATATATCCGATAGGGATAGTAAGTAACAGATTAAAAAAATGTTTCATTTCAGCTCATTGCATGTGAAATGGTCAACTTAAAGCAAGGCCCCTTTCACACAGGCTTTCCGTGTGCGGGGTCCATTTTTGATCAATGGGGATCGCTCTGCTGATCCCCGCTGAGCCAACGGATGATAGATCCGTCTCCGCTCACTGAGCAGAGATGGAACTGTAAGAGCTCCGCTCTCCTCTATGGAGATCAGATGAAAACAGACTGCCTGACGGTCTACAGACAGATGGAAAATAGGGTTTCTATCCGTCTAGATTTCACGGACAGGTTCAGATCAGAGAGCGGCGGATGTCAGCGGACATGTCTCCGCTGACATCCACTGCTCCATAGGGCTGAATGGAGTCTCCGTTCAGGTTTGCCTGAAAAACGGACAGGCGGACCTGAACGGAAAGCCTGTGTGAAAGGGGCCTAAACCTGTCATAAGAAAAAGATTCAGCCCTTGCTGTTAGTTGCTTGGTTGATATGCTGATCGATAGGCTTCAGTCCTTTCCTGACCTACAGCCAATATGTAAATAAAGAAAGTCAGAAAAAATGTCAGCTGTCTGTATATTTGTTCATCAGAAACTTCTGATTTAAAGGATAACTAAACCAAATAATAAAATGTAATATATTGCAGCTTACATTCCTTAGATGCGGTGGCTTAGTTTTCTTATTTCAGCAAATACAGAGATCTTATCAGAAATGCAGAGCCCTTGTAACTCCCTGTGAGTTGTATTGAAGAATATTTTCCTTCCTAGCTATCTGTAAACTACCACTTGCCCTCCATGTAATGGAGATGAAGCGATAAGGACATGTTTGTGGTTAATATCAAGAGAGCAGCCTAGAGTGACAACCATGGCTCCCTCCATAGATCAGTGGAGGAGTATTTTAGCCACCCAGGTACAAGAAGTGTGATATTTACAAGATTACCAGGTGAAAATAAAGCAAAAGAAGCTTGAAAACGGAAAACTAAATAAACCGCCATAGTAAGGAATAATAAACTGCAATATATGATGCGAGGACGTCAGGAACAGTCCAACCACTGGATCGTGGGGGAGTGCCATTTGCAGGTGGAGCAGAAGATTGGGTGAGTATAAACTTTCTCCAATCCCCTACACGAAAAACCTGCAGTTGGCCTGTGCAGTGGGGACACAGTCCCACTTCCTGGGGAAACTTTTTTTTTGCCCGGAGTTAGGCTTTAAAAAAAGCAAATGTTCTCATTGCTCCTCTCGGCGTCATCTCCGGATCTACCATCAGGGTCTGCAAATCTGAGCTTCGCCATTTTATCCCCTCTATTAATTGGCTGAAATGTTTCACTTTAACCCATAAACTTTAGCTGCTAAACACCAGGAAACAGGTTATGCACCATTTCAACCGTTCCACACCCGATTCTTCTTGGCGATGTGGTTCCTCCAAGGGTACTATGATCCACATATGGTGGGAATGCCCCCTATCAGATTCTCCTGGCAGCATATCTTTGACCTTTACTGCAAATTGATGGAGACCTCGGTACAACCTTCACCTGAAGTAGTTCTCATGTCAATATTTCCCGGATCCTTCAAATCCATTAAAATAGACATCCTTTGACATTTCTTATCCGCAGCTAGAATGGTCATACCTCATCATTGGAAGACGACCGACATACCTTCTCTTGGGGAGTGGCCCATGGAAGTTGACTCAATCAGAGACCTTGAGTGGCTGTTGGCGCAGGAAGCTAATAGAGAAGAAGAGTTTTTGCTAACCTGGTCTATGTTCCTCACCTGGGCCTCTGGTAATCCCATACATACCTTCTCTGCACCTTGACGGAGTATACAGAAGCTCTCTCTCTCTCTCTCTCTCTCTCTCTCTCTGGATTCTTGATTCTACTTCATGTTCTTGTTCTCCCTGCCATTCTTTTTTCTGACTCTATTCTTGTCAAAAGTGTCAAATATGTACACTACACCATAGTGCTCCCTACGACATATCTCTACATATTAAAGTGAATCCCATGGGTTATAAAATCTTCTTTACTCTGTTTTAATACACTCTGATATATCATCCTAATCATTAACATGATAACCAATATTTATTTTAGTTCGCTCCAATATCGATGTGCTGATGCTTATTGTCATTTTTTTTTTTAAATTAACAATCTTTGTAATTGATCCTATCTTATTTCATTTACATATTTGCATTGGTCTATGGTTTGTTATCATATTTTTGATACAATAAATTGAGATTGAACTAAAAAATGCAAATGTTCACTTGGCTGTTTTTATTTTTATATATATATTTTCCTTACACTTGAACAGAGCTTCACCTTGTTTATTAAACCAAATAAACATTTGCTTCACTAACTGAATGGTCTCCACTCTCTTTTTTTGTAAATCAACCCAAATGTATGTCAGCCAGAGACCAGAGTTGAAAGCCAGGCAACTGGAATTAAAGGAGGAAACAGTTAGCAGTCTGCATTTCTTTAAAGACATCCACTTCCTTTAAACAACTGTTGTGATTTTGTAATATACAGAAAAGAAGGATCACGAGATTAGGACTAATAGAACACTATGTATATGTACAGTATATTTGTTATGTAACCACTAGTACTTCTGTTCTGGAAGGCAATGGCTCTGAGCGTGCAGTGAGTAAGGTGCTACTAATTGTACCTTTGTGTTCTGTAGATGGCAGAACGGTATGTTGTACAATATGCAGTACATACCTGCTGTACAGTAATCACAATTTTCAGAGATCATGTCACTCATCATTTTTGAGTACACTATAGTAGAAGCCCTTATTGGATATAAAATCCATGTTATCTTCTTTATTTCACACATTTACATATATGTATATATAATTAAGAACTGGAGGAAAAGGACGTTTTCATTATGTTTAGGTGAACAGACTGTAACCATAATCCGGGTTTCATTTTTCTTGTGCAGATGGTGCAAAACCTGTGGATTTCTGGAACTTATTGTGTTGCACTCAGGGGCCCCTGCAGACGGTAGTCTGTATTCTGGTGCTTGCATAAGCCAGTAAAGGAAAAATATTATTTAGATTGGCTTCTAGTAGGTAAATGTTTTAATATATTTCTTTACTAGGTTTATTAAAAGTCAGCAGCTACAAAAAGTGTAGCTGCTGACTTTTAACAAACAGACACTTACCTGTCCCACAGTCCAGTGATGCGGCTGCCCGATGCCTTGCTCCTCTCCCCCTCCCCTCCGCTGTGACGACATTGCGAGTGTGGGCGCCCAGCTGTGGCTTCACAGCCAGGCATGCACTGCACATGCGCGAGCCACGCTGCGCGTTGTGAATGGTTGGGCAATCTTGTGGGACCTGTGACGTGTCCCAGAAGATTGCAGGGAGGGAGGGGCCACCTAGGAGGAGAGGAAGAGTCGCCTAGCGGTCAGAGGCCAGACCAGGAAGTGGGAGCGAGGTACTTGTCTAAACTAGGTATCCGCCCCCCCCCAAAAAAAATGACATTGTGGCATGTCAGGGGGCAAAGGGTATTTCAAGCGGAAGTTCCACTTTTGGGTGGAACTCCGCTTTAATATTTTCGGTTATTCAAACTTTTTCTCTTTTAACCACTTGCCTACTGGGTACTTTTACCCCCTTCCTGCCCAGGCCAATTTTCAGCTTTCAGTGCTGTAGCACTTTGAATGACAATTCTGCAGTTGTGCAACACTGTACCCATATGAAATTTTTATCCTTCTTTTTCACACAAATAGAGCTTTCTTTTGGTGGTATTTTATCACCACCTGAGTATTTTATTTGTTGCTAAATAAACAAAAAGACTGAAAATTTAAAAAAAAAAAAAAAATTTGCAAAGTGGTAAATTTTCTCCTTCACTGATGTGCGCTGATGATGCTGCACTGATGGGCACTGATAGGCTACACTGATGGGCACTGGTAGGTGGCACTGATGAGGCAGCATTAGTGGGTAGTGGGCACTGATGAGAAGGCACTGATGAGGTGACACTGATAGGCGGCGGCACTGATGGACACTGATAGGTGGCACTGATAGGCAGTACTGATAGTTGACACCGATGAGGAGGCACTGATGGGTACTGATTGGCAGCACTGGTGGGCACTGATTGACAGCACTGGTGGGCACTGTTGGGACTGTACTGATAATCGGGACACTGATAATCTGTGCCCTGATTAGTAGATGTCCCTTTCACACAAGCCGTCATTTGGCTGTAGTCGTCATTTGGCTATAGCGTGGTTGGCAAGTGGTTTAAGTAGAACTAAGGGCAAAATTTTTTTTTCATATTGGATAGGAGGGTTATAACCCCTGTCAGGTTTTTTTTGCCATCTGTGGGTAGACTTTCCTTCATTTCCTATCCCATATCCAAAATAGGAAGTGAGAGGAAATCCATTCAAAGTGAGGGAATCCCTGGTTAAGAACTAGTGTCCCCATTGGAAGATTTCCCCCCTATTCCAGTTCTGGTGGAAACTATAACGTTCACTCTCAGTGATGACAGTTAACAGGACAACTAGAGAGGGCAAATATCTGTATCTGGGGTACTGCCAGCAATAAAAAAAAAACTAACAGGTGTTCTAATCCCTCTCCACTCTATCCAAAGCTAAAAAAATGTTTTCCTTTAGTTATACTAAATGTTTTTCTATGTTTTATAACAGATCTTTAAGATATAAAAATGAAATATGACATAAATAACTTCTAAGGTGGCTGTAGAGAGCACAAAACTGGATATATTGATTTGTAAGGGGCTTACCCCGTCATACTTAGTATGTGATATGATGTATGTGTGGATAATGCTCAGTGCAACTTCTTTTGTATTGTGAAATTGTGGTCAATGTGATATCTTAATAGCTGCTCATAATCAGAATGTGAGTAAGTGTTCATTTGTTTTGTATATTAATTATGGGCATGCATCACACAGAGAACACACCTATTTCACTCTCTATATGAAGAATGTATAGTATGCAGATAATAAGTAGTTATGTTTTGCAAAGTTTTCTGTATGCTTTGAGGGTCTCAAAGCAAGCAAAGTGGAGGGCAAATTTGTAAAGCATTTTAGGGTTTCTGATCATATGATTAGATATCTTCAAACTCATGAAAGATCATGTTGTCCTGATGAGCGTATGCA
Source organism: Glandirana rugosa (assembly GCA_018402905.1). Classification (NCBI taxonomy): domain Eukaryota; kingdom Metazoa; phylum Chordata; class Amphibia; order Anura; family Ranidae; genus Glandirana; species Glandirana rugosa. The sequence continues at coordinate 581,482 of BLSH010503713.1, forward strand.
CTAATTCGGTGGATATAAACCACCCAGATTTGTATAAAAAAACACACAAAACACACATTCAGAAGAGTGGAAACCCTTTATTGAGATACCATGTTCCAAGTAGACATGCAAACTCACAGTGTGTGTCAAGGCAAATTAAAAGGACATATGCCCCCAAAGGCTTTTAAGACCATTTCTATTCTGAAGACTGACCATTCTATCTTTCTACCCTTCTGCTCCCTCCATTAGTCTCCTCGCGCATCACAAATTTACTAACAGACATATCAGTATGGATTCCACAACGCTTTCTCAAACTCAATCTATCCAAAACTGAGCTCATATTTCCTTCCCCCACCCAGACCCCATCCCCTGACTTCTCAGTTGAGATCAATGGCACAACTATAAGTCCCTCTCCGCATGCCAGGGTGCTAGGTGTAATCCTGCACTCAGTGTCCAAATCTTGCCGCCTCAAGCTCCGTAACATCTCCAAAATGTGCACCTTCTTAGTTAATGACACCACAAAGCTAATAATTCACTGTTGACCTCTTGCCTCGACTATTGCAACCCACTCCTAGTTGGATTACCTTTACATAGACTATCCATCCTTCAGTCTGTCATGAATGCCACTTCCAGGCTCATCCACCTTACCAACCATTCAGTGTCTGCCACCCCCTTCTGCTAATCCCCCAACTGGCTTTCACTCACCGAACAAATAAAATTCAAAATACTAACAACAACCTACAAAGCCATCCAAAACTCTGCCCGCAGCTAGATTACCAATCTGATCTCAAAATACCAACCAAACTATTCTCTTTGCTCCCGACAAGACTTCCTGCTCCCTAGCTCCTTTGCTACCTCCTTCCGTGCTCGCATTCAGGACTTCTCCAGAGCCTTTCTCCCAACTTCTGGAACTCCTGACCGCTATCTGTCTGACCAACTACTCTATCCACCTACAGGCGATCCCTTAAATCCCATTTTTTCAGAGAGGCCTTTTACAACGTACTTTCTCCACCATCAACCCACCCCCCACAGTTTTTACCTTTTGGATCACTTGTTCCTCCCTTTTAGATTGTAAACAAGCAGGGCCCTCTGGATCCCCTCTATTGAATTGTATTGTAACTATACTGTCTGCCCTCATGTTGTAAAGCACTGCACAAACTGTTGGTGCTATATAAATCCTGAATATTAATAATATGCACTACATCACTGAAATATATGCATATTTACCTGTGCTTTATCCTGAAAAACAAAATAACTATTGATGTGCTAAAAACGCATTCAGCTCCTAAATCCTGTTGTGGGCTGACAATATACAGTATTTGTGTGAATAGAGTGGTATCAGCCCTCCCAGTTGTCTTTTGCCAAACAAGTCAAACCTTTCCACTTTCCTCGTGTCTACAACATAACGGTTCTGTTGTCTAAAGTCAGAACTAGCAGGGTTTACTAACTTTTTGCCGAGTGCCCCACGCAGTTATACTGTGGCAGGGCGGCTGCCCTGCTCTGGATCACGTATCTGATTTGGGGCACGCACCCATCGCCCCAGCTGTGCTTTTATTTGTTACAGCGCAAGCTGATCAGCAGGTGCCAGCCAATGATTGATTGCTGGGGCTCACTGATCGACTCCGTCATTCAGGGAAGGGAACTCTGTGTTGTAAACAACACAGAGCTCCTAACACTGACAGGCAATCTTGCTGTTTTTTTATTCCCTGCAAGGCAGTGAAAAAACAGCAAGATCGCTTAGTAAAAGCAGCATATAACAAACACACAGTCAACCCCTTGATAGCCCCTAGATGTTCTGAACTCCTTCCCACCCAGTGTCTTTAGTACAGTGACAGTGTATAGTATTAGCACCAATCACTGTATTAGTGTTACTATTGATGTCAGTGTCAGTTAGTTAGTGTACCCTCCAGCTAGCATCAGTTAGTGTCAGATTGCCCACCATACTATCACAGTCTCACTATAAGTCACTGATCATCACCATTACTAGTATAAAAAAAATTACCGTAAATACAAATTCCAGTATTTACTGTATACCAGATGATATAACTTTCACGCAAACCAAATAATTTACACGTATTAGGATTTACTTTTTATACCAAAGACATGGAGCAGAATACATTTTGGCCTAAATTCATCAAGAAATGTGATGTTTTACATTTTTTATTGAATATGTATTTTAGCAGAAAATACATTTGTATTGTTTTTTCCAAATTTTTCCATCTTTTTTCTGTTTATATCGCAAATAAATGTAAAACTCAGTAGTGATAAAATACCACCAAAAGAAAGGTCTGAAAAAATGTATAACAATTTCATTTGCATACAGTGGTGCATTACCATGCAATCGCCAGTTAAAGTAGCGTAGTGCTGAATAGTAAAAAATGCCCTGGTCATGAAGGGGCTAAATCTTCCAGAGGTCAAGTGGTTAAACTCCATGAGATAACACAGAACAGCTCAAAATTTCTGGCATTACCAACAAATATTTTTGCACTTATCAAACTATTATAACAAAACCCTTTCAATGGTATAATTTGACATACCAAAAGGAAGCAAATTAGAAAAGTTCATTGTTCGGGTTTACATAGACATAAAACATTACACATGTTCACGATGCACACATTTGGTTGTATTGTACTGAAAAGGCAAAACAAAAAAAAGTAGCCTTGGAGGACACATAACTGAGATATCAGATAAGCTCCAAGTTGACCATGAATGTGATGTCAGCTGAGAGAGAACTACAGGGTGGCAGACAAAGATTTTAGTCTGTTTAGTCAATGGTTAGTCATAGGGCAATGCCCAGCTACTGCTATCAGATGTGACTGTTTTTCATATATATACAGAGAACAATTTGCACAAAAATAGTTGTAGTAAACAACAGTGTTACTTCACATGGATAGCTTGATACCTCATTATTATTTTTGTACTTATGCTGTATGACAACATGCTTTACAGAGAACAACCAGCCATTGGTTCCAATCTGTGTCCCCAGGGGAGCTTACAGTCTAATGAACCAACCATAGCCACTCTAGCGCCTATCTACTTTTCTATGCCAGGCTGATCAAATGCCAGCTGACCACTTAGTCTGTATTTGGCCTTGAGAGTTGGATCCATGATACATAGCCAGTATAATAGCACAGCCCATGTCTAACCAACGCAGGGACACCTAGCAGATATCTATATATTGCTGCATGGACACCGAGTTAGGATGTGCCAACAGCCATGTTATATCACATTCTGAAACACATGTATCTTGTAATTTTATTAATTTATGTTTTCTTACCAGAGATGCCAACACTAAATGCATTACATTTTGCTTTCCCATTAGGTGCCTGAGAATATGCACAGAGTATTTTTTTTTTAGGCTAAATTGAATTAGCCTCTGTTATGGTCCCTTAGTAGTTAAATGAGAATGGAAAGCTGTAACTTACAAAGTCATTGTACTAAATAAATGTTGCCAGCCACTACTAGAAAAGTTATTCTCAATCAGGCTTCTTCCAGATATTGATGGGGGGTTTCTAGAGCCGTCGCTGATTGACCTCCCATCTGATGGTGCCTTCATAATTCCAGGGCTAGCATGATACAGTTTTCTTTTAGCTGTCTTTAAGGGGGGCGTTCTGACTACCATGGTAAGCAACATTCTTCCCACTGACAACCAATGTAGGGGACATTCTTCCGACTGACCACCAATGTAAGGATGCCATTCTTTCCACTCACCACCAATGTAGGGAACATTCTTTTCACTGACCATCAATGTAGGGAACATTCTTTTCACTGACCGCCAATCTAAGTATTTTTCTCACTGACCACCATTGTTAAGGGCATTTTCACACTCATCACCAATGTAAGAAGTGTTTTTCCCACTTACCACAAATGTTGCAGCATTTTTCCCACTGACCACCAATGTAAAGGGGGGCATTCTCCCCACTGACTGCTAATATAATGGTGCCATTTTCCCCACTGACCACCAATGTTAGAGGCATTTTCAACTGAGCACTGATGTTAGGGCATTTTCCTATTGACCACCAATGTTAGGGGCACTTTCCACTAACCATTATTGTTAGGGGCATTGTTCCCACTGACCACCAATTTAAGAGGCATTTTCCCATTGACCACCAATGTTAGGGGCATTTTCCAATTGACCACCAATGTCAGGGACATTTTCTCATTGACCACCAATGTCAGGGACATTTTCCCATTGACCACCGATGTCAGGGACATTTTCCCATTGACCACCGATGTCAGGGACATTTTCCCATTGACCACCGATGTCAGGAACATTTTCCCATTGACCAACAATGTCAGGAACATTTTCCCATTGACCACCAATGTCAGGGACATTTTCCCATTGACCGCCAATGTCAGGGACATTTTCCCATTGACCGCCAATGTCAGGGACATTTTCCCATTGACCACCAATGTCAGGGACATTTTCCCATTGACCACCAATGTCAGGGACATTTTCTCATTGACCACCAATGTCAGGGACATTTTCTCATTGACCACCAATGTCAGGGACATTTTCTCATTGACCACCAATGTCAGGGACATTTTCCCATTGACCACCAATGTCAGGAACATTTTCCCATTGACCACCAATGTCAGGGACATTTTCCACTAACAATTAATGTTAGGGGCATTTTTCCCTCTGACCGCCAATGTAAGGGGGCCATTCTCCCCACTGACCATCAAAGTAAGAAGCATTTTTCCTCCAATTGATTTCAGAAAAATATTTTTTTTATAAGCGTACATTCACTCTGGTGATTGAGGCCGGTGTGAATTATAGGTGCAGGAATCGTCACTATAATGACAGACCGCCAGCGGCCGCAGCTATTCGTGGTTATCTGCGCAGACAGCGATTACCTGCAACACAAAGTGCATCCAGCAGCGATCACCACAGCTAATCACTGGCCGCCGGCAACCTGAATGATTTGCATCGACCTTAATTGCCGGTGTGAATATAGCCTAAGGGTTCCCTGGGATCTCTGAGACTGTAAAAGACCCTGAGACACTATATATATATATACTTTATTTTCTTTTTACTAAGGTGGAGAAAGTGTGTACTAGACCCTCAGATAGAGTGTATGTATATTTCCCGTAAGTGTCAGCATACAGCCTGTAGTAAATCTGATCGGTGTGATGACAGCTGACTGCACTAGACTGTGTTTTCATCCAGCATGAGCAATCCATAAGCGTGCTTAGCTTGTCATAACCGGGAAGTAGTGTCAGCCAATCCACGGGCGGGAAGCAGAAGCGCCGCCCACCGGCCGGCATACCATATAAGGAGTAGAGTATGGAATGCAGGCAGCTCAGTGATCGCTGGAAGGAGAGTGTCATCTGTCAGATTACAGGACGGACTATACATACCCGGCGCCTGGAGACTTCATTACTGAGGATTGCTTGGTGATCATGACACTGGAGGACTCCGATATCTGTGACAATCAAACCCACAAGTAAGTGGCATCATTCATTCCTGCTGATGAACGCATGGCTGCATTGTAGTATGCCCGTGCTTGTGTCAGTACAATGGGGCTGTATGTATGATCGGGACCTGGAAAGGTTGTCATCTCTGCTATCTTTGCCCTTGCAGGATGCATCCTGTCGCCTCTGCCCTGGAGCAGGTCCTGGATGTGGCCCATAGACGGGGCTCACTGACTGTTGGGGTGTATGAATCTGCCAAGTTTATGGACCGGTAAGTTACATGGTGATTCCTCTTTTTTTATTGTGCACTATCATGAAACCAGATGTAGCATTGCTTCTATTGAAAATGTTATTTATAAATGATGTGTGATCACGTCAAGGGTGTTGGGGTTCATACACTATACAATCTGATTGTGAAAGGTTTCTCTTTAGCATTGCCAAAATGTATTAGGAGAAAAAGCCTAAACAACTCATTTTAAATGGCATCAAATCAAACAGGTCATAGTATTATTATTATTTGAATAGATTCAGGCTAGGTTCACACTATTGCGAATTGGATGCGGGTTTCCGGTAATCCTGTTCGTCTTTCGGTCCATTTCAGGTCCGAATTCAGCCAAAAATTTGGGCTGAAATCGGACCTGTAATGGTGACTGGTGGCGCACCGGAGCCCTGCTGGGAGACACTCCGTGCTGCCCAGCCTCAATATAAAAAGGCTGGTTATGGCTCTTTGATTGTTTTTGATTGAATCGCACCTCCAAATAAATTAAAACATGGATGCATTTTATGGCCACCATTATATAGATCAGTGTTGAAAAAGGCTGATCTATATCAGTGGTTCTCAACCCTGTCCTCAATTACCCCCAACAGGCCATGGTTTGGGAATTTCTCTTAGATAAAATAGCTGTCCAAAATACCAAGCCATTGACTCTGATATAAAGCACCTGTGCAAGATAAAGGAAAACCTGTAAACATGGCCTGTTGTGGGTACTTGAGGACAGGGTAGAGAACCACTGATATAGATCAGCCTTTTTTAACCAGGGTGCTTTGAGTTTTCTTCAGGGTGCCTTGGCAAAATGCCTAAAAATTATATACAAGCCAGTGGGTGGATCAATCCTGCCTTTTAATTACAAAAAGCCAAAAAAGGTTTTCATTGTGGACCATTTGGCGCCTGTACAGCATCCTTATTTACCCCTTCTCTACCCCTCTCTATCAGCACTGGGGTCATATTAGCTGAGTGCGGGAGAAGAGAAACATTGGAATACTAGTCAGTGCCAGTGTGCTTTGGAAGAATAAATGACCTCAAATGTTGGGTGTGTGTGGATGTTGCTGGGTTATGTAAACTTTTTAGTTTAGTTTTTTTTACATTTTAGAATGGGGTGCCCCAAAGAGTGTTCATCACTTTAAAGGGTGCCTTAACTGTAAAATGTTGAGAAACACGGATATAGATAATGCCCCTTGCTGGCACTCAGCGGCTCAATGGCTGTTGTATATTGCTACAATCAAGACCACTTAGGGTCCTTTCACATGAGCAGATCGTTCAAGTCCGCCTGTCAGTTTTTCAGGCGGACCTGAATGGACGCTCCACTGTCCTCTACAGAGCGACAGATGTCAGTGGTGACGTGTCCGCTGACACCCAATCCGATCCGCTAAATACAGACGGATGGAAACCCTATTTTCCATCTGTCTGGTGGATCAGATCGGATGAACACGGACAGACGGTCCATGTTCATCTGATTCCCCCATAGAGGAGAGTGGAGCTCTGACAGGTCCGTTTCTGCACGGAGTGCAGAGACGGTCCTGTCATCCGCCGGCTCAGAGAGGATCAACGGATGGATCCCCGCTGAGCAGAGGGGCCTGTCCGCTAGTGTAAAAGGACCCTTACACCTCAGCTCAAGATACAGGGAATTGAAAACAAATAATTTTGGTTGCTAAACCACAATAACAGTTATGGCTTATTTACACCATCTTGTTATGCTGTGGTGCCATTATTTTTTTAAAGGAAATAGAGTAGGAGTGAACTGTACTGAATCAAAATGAATGGGACGTGTTAATGTAGCACACCACAATGTATAAAAAACGTGCTGGGGTGCATAATCACCAAAACACAATCAGGTGTCTGTTAAATTGTATCAGTTGGCACTGTGAGTTCCCAGAACATCATAAGGCAGCTACACATTCCAGGGAGGCCACAGGCATTGCATTAGTCACGTGAAGTTCAAAATGATTTCACTTCTCCAGGTGAGCAGTCTGGAAAATGACAGCATACAGTATATCAAACATAGAAAAACTGAATTGGGAAAGATTAATAGAGGTAATCAGGTCAAAGCCTAGCCTATGCACAGGGATAGTCTGTCCCATAACAGGGTAGATCCTGAGCGCCATGAAGCCCAGCTTATCACAAAAATGAATTTGCACTCTGATAGTCTCTACAAAAACTACACTGGTGTAAGAGGAACAAACATGGGCCACTGAGCAAGGGATAAAAGTAACATGGCCTGATTATTCATTGTTCACCTGTGCATCCTGTGTGGGCAAACTCGGCCCTTGCATGGATGCACGCTTAAAGTGGATGTAAACCCGAAAAAAAATTTTTAAATAACAATTCTGCCTGGTAGAGTACAGGATGTCCTGTCATCTGTGCCCAGTCTTGCCACAAAGTGTTAATCCAGCTCTGAGCAATCCTCTTATCCTTTTTCAGTAAGGAAAAAACACTCCTAGATAAATAGGAGACTTTGTGCTGTGAGTGACAGGTAATTTCCTTATCTCATGCACAGCATACAGAGCTTTACAACACCCCCTCCTTTTTTCTCCAGCTCTCACAGGATTGGCTGCTCCACACCTCAACATGATTGGGCATGCTGAAGTCACATGTGGTACCTTTCCTGAGTTTTGACAAGATGTTTCTCAAAACTCAGGAATTGTAGAGTGTAGAGGTGGGCGGGGAGTCTTGTGACATCACGACTCCACCCACTGAGCTCCAGCAAAGAAACCTACCCACTGAATTTAGAGTATTGTGGGGCTGCTACTGCTGAAGGGGGTGACCTTTGCAAGGTAGGGATACATGGAGGAGTCTTGTATGTAATAATTACATGCAAGCCTCCTGCATGTATCATTGCCTTGCAAATGTCCCCTTCAGCAGTAGCAGCCCCACAAAACTCTGGAATCAGTGGGTAGTAGTTTCTTTAGCTGGAGCTTGGTGGGTGGGGTCGTGAAGCCACAGGACTCCCCACCCACCTATACACTCTCCTACTCCTGACACCGTTTTTTTTTTTAAATTATATATCATTTATACACTATGCCGTTAGTTTATACTGGGGGAGTGGTGGGTTTACATCCACTTTAAGTAAAGACCTCCAAAACTCTCAAGTGTTTGTTTCTCATATTTTATGCAACAGTCCTGGTGATCTGGTTATAGTTAGGACATTTTTTGAGCAGTTACTTAATTTTCCAAAATTTTTGGATTTCTGGAAAAAAGATGGTGTTTATGTGAAACAGATAAATAAAGAAGTCTGGCATTTCAATATAACATTTTTTATTGGCCAAATGTACTTAATTTAAAAATGTGTGTGTGTGTATATGTATGTATGTGTGTGTGTGTGTATATATATATATATATATATATATATATATATATATATATATATATTGTAAAGCACTGCACAAATTGTTGGCACTATATAAATCTTAAATAAAAATCATGTAAATATACTGTATATCTAAAAGAGAAGAACTATGAAAATGTGCTGGAAAACAAGACAAGCATTATTAAATAAATACTGTTATACAATGATACGATTTCACATGCAGCCAGCATTCTGTTTCTGGGTTCCAAAACAAGGTTATGGTTCTTCTCCTCGTTTCCTGTTTAAAACTTGACCCTGGGTCTATAGCATATATTCAAATTGATAAAAGCTAAGCAGGGTACCTGCTCACGTGGCTACCATTTAAAAAAGAATTGGAATGCTTATTTGATATGGTCTTTGAAATGTGTTTTTTTTATCTCTTCTTCCACAGAGACCCCGACAGTGTGGTACTGTGTCTTCTAGCAGCAGATCCAGGAGTGGATGATGTGGCTTTAAACATCCATTTCACACTGATACAGGCCTTCTGCCGTGACAATGACATTAACATTTTGCGAGTGTCTGGCTTACAACGCTTGTCAGAAATCGTTGAGCCGATGATTGAACCAAGCTCAGAGCCCTTGGACCTTCACTGTATTCTAATCTCGGTAAGGCTCCCTAATAAAGCACATGCTAATTTAATTTTTTTAAAAATACAGATATTTCATTTGTAGCAATGCAAAAAAGTCAAAAGTTCTGACGTTACTAGCTCTATATTTTTAATATTTCTTATCAGAAATGGATCTTACTCCAAGAAAAAGAAATCTCAAATTTAATAGGAGCCAGGGCAGTCACATTTCTTTATAGAGGTGTGCTCTTAGTTCTTACTACAAACCATTAAAGCTATACGTAGCTTAATGAATAGTAAGAGTCATAGGCATATTCAAAGTAGGGACAGCATGATGTAAAGCTGTCATTTGGGAGGAGGTGGGGGTAAGCTTATTTTTCTGCACACAATGGACTTCCTGTTCAGTAAACCCTTTGGTCATGATTTTATCCCTATTACAAGCATCAAACCATTACCCAGCGTGGAATAGCAAATAATGAATACTTTGCCCTTATTAGCTGCATAGAAAATGCTAATGCTATGCCAGATAAATGTTAAAATATGTCAGCTTTTATTACTTTTTTTTTTTTTTAAGAATGTTTCTCTGTGTATATTAGCAAGCACTATAGAAAGATGAACCTGAGTTGTAGAGCAGCTTACAGATGCAAATTGTGTTTTGTAAATGTAGTGTCTGCAATATTTAACCACTTAAACACGGTGCGACGGTCGTATGACCGGATGTCCAAAATCGTTGTGTCTCGCGCACTGGCGAGCACTAAGCGATCGTACAACCAAGCCTAACATGGTGACGTGCTACGAGTGCATAAAGAGGAAGTTCAGGTGAATGTGATTTGTGAATTAGGAACATAGATTTACACAAACGGACACTTCCGGGCATTCCTGACTGAGCATTCGTGTTTTGGACATACAGCTTTGTTGGCCCAACTTCTCTGTACACACGGTGCAACAGTTGTACAACCAAAGTTTTTTAGTCTGCTCATCCAACTTCTGTTGTACGACCATCACGCATACTAACGGTCAGATGATCAACTTTTTTTTTTCTCAGACACCCTAGAGAATAAAATGGCGGCCGTTGCAATACTTTGTGACACCGTATTTGCACAGCGGTCTTACAAACGCAATTTTTATGGAAAAAATACACTTTTTTTGAATTATTAAAAAATAAGAAAACAGTAAAGTTAGCCTAACTTTTTTTATATTGTGAACGATACTGTTACGCCGAGTAAATTGATACCCATATGTCATGCTTCAAAATTGCGCCCGCTCGTGGAATGGCGACAAACTTTGACACTTAAACTCCATCAGAGACATTTAAAAATTTCTACAGGTTTAGAGTTGCAGAGGAGGTCTTTCTAGAATTATTGCTCACGTTGTAACGATTGCGGTGATATCTCACGCGTGGTTTGAACACCGTTTACATATGCGGGCGCAACTTGCGCGTGCTCAGAGGGACGGGGCGCTTTAAATTTTTATTCCCCCTCCCGATAAAAAAATTCCCTTTTTTAAGACCATTGGGCGGAAGTGATGCCGCTTCCGTCATCCAATGGTATGCAGTCGAGTGAGGGCCATCATTCCCTCACTCGACTTCATGCCTCTCAGGGGAGAGGATGGGATCGTCTCTGCCGCTACCAATGGCTCCGGTAAGCAGCGGAGGCGACCGGAGGGAGTGGGGGGCACCTCTCCCGCCACCGACAAAAGTGATCTCACGGTGAATCTGCCGCAGAGACCACTTTTATCTGAAAGCAGACCTCCCGCCATTGAGGATACCGGAGCTATGGCAGCTATCTGCTGCCATAACAACGGTATTCAACTTCAAAGGACCGACGTATAATAATGGCGGCTGGTCCGTAAGTGGTTAAAGTCCCTATCAAACCTTAGGCGGTCAAACTAAGTGTATAATGAAACCTTGTTTACTTACAGCAGAGCTAAAAAAAAAAACCTTCTATTTTTGGAAAGAGTAAGGGAGGGTTATAACCAGTCCAGTGTGTGTGTGTGTGTGTGTATATATATATATATATATATATATATATATATTTTTTTTTTAGTTCTACTTTTAAGGTAGGCCATACATGTCTAACTCGCTCAAACCACTCAATTCCTCCATCAATGCATGGATAGGTGAGTCTATAGCGATGGCTATTGTATCCTGATAGCCAGTATCCCATGGCTGTCAAAATACCTGAACAGTTCTTGCATCTGTTTGGCCAAGAATTTACTGCCTGGTTAGGCTTTTGTCGAGCCGAATGGTGCTAATAGGGCCACCCACGGAAAACATTTTGGATTTTTCAGCAAAAATCATCTGTAATCCATATATGGCCAGCCCAAGTCTTTAGCTAGAGCTGTTCATAGATGAATTCAGTGGGGTCAGTTGGGACCAGCCGGATTTTGATCATTGTGTGGCCATCCCTGCTCAATGAAGGGAGAAGATAAACTAAATTACCTATCTATGACCCGTTTTAGATTACTGCTGATTTCTTACAATGTTTTTCTTTTCTTTTTCTTTATACAGATTCATCACAACAACCCCTGGAAATGTTCAAGTTTGGATGAGGTCTTTAATTACTGTGCTGAATGCAGGTCCAGGAACCAGTGGGTTCCTTTTATGTCACTAATGGAGCGGTGATATTACTCAGTCCATTCCATGCTCTTAACATTGTGGACTCAACACAGCGCAAAAGTGGAACGTATTGTCTGTGTGGATTGTTCTCAAGCTGTGCCATGCTTGGTGTTATGGAATATTAATAATGTCCAGTCAATGGCAAAACACTGACACTTAACTTGATACTCTATGAACAATTTTTTTTATTTTGAAGTAAAGAAGCAGCTGGATCTGCAAGCAGTTTACCCAATTTTACCTTGTAAAAACTCTATAGAAAATGGAATTTATTTTATACATTGAAAATTTGCAAGCATCTATTTTTTTGGGCAAGTCTTTTTGGCCACTAGTGGTGCCTTTGTGATGGATACATTCCATGGATCTCACCATTTAACCTCAAAGATGTTAACAGGAACAGATTTTAGTCTTACGTCTGATCAGCAATTGCCTCCTTTTGGCACTGCTTTACAAACCGTTTTGACTGGATAAAAAAAAAAAATGTAGGCATGCATTACACTGTTTTTGCCAAATTTAAATTGTTATACAAAAATAGATGTAAGCCGCTTCCATGTTTAATTGCTCCAATAAATGTTTGCAATTGTTTTTGAGTTGGTTGTTTCCTGTATGCTATATTGTTGACTTTTTTTCTTTGAGTGAAATTAAATTGGTTCCATAATAGTTTAATAATTTTGCTTTGAGTTGATTCAGCGAATATCAGATTGCCTCCTGGGGGATTAGGAAAGGATTTTGCTTTATTGGGGCTTTTTTTTTGTTTTTTTTTTTGCCTTCCTCTGGATCAACTGTGGGTATAGGATTGTGTACATGAAGTATGGAGACGGGTGTGCTCTTTGAATTACAGAGACGTTCCCTTTTTATTCAACCCCACTTGCAATGTACCTATGTTTGTAACTACAAAAGGATTTTTCATTTTAAAGTGTACCTGGATTGTGATTCCTCTGTGTAGTAGATGCCCTTTGTTGTATTCCTACAAAACGGAAAATTGTATACTCACCTTTCCGTAATTTTCCTTTCCTGGTGCATCTTCATGGCAGCATACACATGGGTTGTGGCTCCGCCCCACAACATGATAGGACTGGTTAACTTTAAATCAAAGACAGACCCGGCTCACAGCATTCTCTGTAACTCTCACCAATTTGGGCGGGAATCTGTATGCTGCCATGAAGATGCACCAGGAAAGGAAAATTACGGAAAGGTGAGTATACAATTTTCCGTTTTCCTGGTGCATCATGGCAGCATACACATGGGACCTAACTCGCCATATGGGAGGGTGCAAGAAAAATTTTGTAATGATCAGAAGCGCAATTATGCACCATGAATTTTCCAAATTTTACTGTCGTGAGCCGGGTTCACTTTAAGTGTAATAAAGGTGTTTCCTGGGAGGACCATATTGCTGACTTGCAAATAGCCTCAGGAGACACTCAGCACTGAGCTTTGCACAGAGCTGGCACTGCCCTAGTTGAATGTGCTCTTAAGTCATCCG
>BLSH010503713.1:602448-618464 GCA_018402905.1 Glandirana rugosa
GACCCGTGAGTGATTGGCACCATAGCTTGCAGACTCTATAACTTTCACAAAGACCAAATAATATACACTATTTTTTTTTTTTTTACCAAAGATAGGTAGCAGTATAAATTTTGGCCAAAACTTATGAAGAAAAATTACTAATTTGCAAAATTTTATAACAGAAACGAAGAAAAATTCATTTTTTTACAAAATTTTCGGTCTTTTTTTAATTATAGCGCAAAAAATAAAAAACCCAGAGATGATTAAATACCACCAAAAGAAAGCTCTATTTGTGTGAAAAAAAGGACGCAAATTTCATTTGGGTGCAGTGTTGCATGACTGAGTAATTGTCATTCAAAGTGTGAGAGCGCTGAAAGCTGAAAATTGGTCTGGTTGTTAAGGGGGTTTAAGTGCCCAGTTGTCAAGTGGATAATATTAGATATTCCCTATCAATGCAACCTACTAAATATATTTTTCATTGTTGAATAGAGTAAGGGAGATTTTTTTTTTTTTTTTCACCATCTGTGTCCCATTATGGAGATATCCATTCACTTCTTGTCGCAGAAAGGTAGAGGAAATCCCTGCAAATTAAGGGTAACTCTCTGGGGACCCCCAGGTCATCATAACTAGTGTCCCAACTGGAAGATTTCTCCTCTAATACTGTTCTGAGGACCACCTAAAATTTGAGATTTTCTTTTACTTTCAAAGATAAGGTTAAACAGGATACTGACAAGCATTCTCTCTATCTAAAACTAAAATAAAAAACTAACTCTGTATTGCTGGGAAAACGTACTGTATACAAACCCTCTATACATTCTCTTAAAAAAAAAAAAATGTCCCATAGGGCATGGCTTGCTCCACCAATCTGTAAAGTCACAGGAGAGTATTGTTGGTGGCATGGACATATTTGGGTTTATTTACTAAAGGTATAAAGTGTTCATAGCATGATGAATATTCACTTGGTTTTGCATATAAGGCAGTAGTGTCCAACTTAAAAGGGCCCAATTCATTCTCCAGGGCCTCTCTGTTAAACGGCATACTATTGCTCAGTGGTGTATCCTTAATGTGTGCATTGTGGAGCACATAGGCTCCAAGGAGAATGGGGCCCACTGTGCTCTCACACACTGTACAAAATTGAGGATACCTCAATTAGTCCAGACTCGAGATCATAGGAATTTCTCTAATTGGGTTTAACTAATGTCAAAGCAGGTAATGGTAAAGGATTTTGGTATGAGAGATTACATACTCTAACTGTAGTCTTAATATCTTTAAGTGTTCCTTCATTAAAAGCTGATGTACAAAGCTACAGTGGACCAATATTGGTTGTATTAATATAACGGAAGAGTTTTATTGTAGTTTGTATGAGAGTAGTACCCTGAAGATTATCTACCTTTTGAAGGTATACAGACTTTGAAGTCATAATAGCACAATTGTGATTGGTTAAGCCCTTCATGACCAGGGTCAAAACAAACCTTAACGCCCAAGCCCAATTTTGCAACTTTGACATGTGTCAGTATAACTGTAGATCTCATCACAACAACTTAGTGGATTATATCTTGGGCTTTTTTTTTTTTTTTTATTCTCTAATAATCTTCCAGGAGGAGGGCACACCTGAGAGATTAAAGGCTCCTCCCCACAGGAAGCACAATCAATTGACAGCTGTTTTAAGTCCCCACCCTTCCCCTTGATCCTCAGTTTTTGATTGTGTTTCTCCCTTACACAGCGAAACATGTATTTTTTTTTTTTTTCCTCTGACCAGAAGACTGAGTCTGATGATCCCCCTGTGAGCCAGGGAGGGCCACACTAACCTGCTGCCTTAGAGCTGCTCACAGGTCGCCCAAGAAAACTGTATCAGCGATCCAGTCACGGGGGGGGGGGGGTGAACCGCTGCTGTTATACACCACTCAACAGTCTCTGCCCCTGGGCTCCTTCTGTCCTTTTCCCTAATGGAAGACTGCGGTGCGACCCTGGGGAGAGGGAAGCGCTGGAGAAGATGCTGCTCCACATGGCGGCTGAAGAGAGACCTCCAAAGAGGCACCAGTTTGCTACTATGGTACAAGAGGGGCAGAGGAGCGAGTGTCTGCCTAAAACCACCTGGGAAAGAGGTGTGTATATACTGCTAGTACAGTGCAGGACACAGCCCAAGTTGGCTCTCTATGAGGGACAGCAGTTGGGGGGAGGGGTGGCTATCCTCCTTGCATATGGACCATAAGGATGGAAAAGCAAGACTGGGTGCTGTGGCAAAGGGGGAAGATGACAACGGTGAGTACTTCCCTTTGCCTTGGGAATTCAGCAGCAAAATTCCTTATAACAGCCAGGTGGTTTCTGGGCATTTGAGAAATCTCCCCTGGGGTCTGGAAACGAATAGTCCAGCAGCCTCTGCCAAACCACCTTCCACAGCTCCCTCTTACGGGGGGGTCACTGTGGTTTTCGCAACAGTAGGTTGCCAGCCTCTCTCTATAAGCCCTATTGTATTGTTTAATAGGGTGACTATAGTGAAGAGGGGAGACCTGGTAGATACAAGGAGTGTCTTACAGGTCATGTATACCACCGAACAAATCCTTCAAGGAGGTTGGATGTGCAGTGGTTCGCAGGAACCTGGAGGGTTCAGGTGTTAGCTTCTCTGGTTAGCAGGGCGCACCAGGTAATCTGAGCCTATTAGCCCAGCTGCTAGGAATTTGGAGTAGCTCTAAGAGGGGGTTGTTCGCTATGGGTAGCGTTACATAAGCTCAAACCTACCACTCCACCTTTACACTGAGGTTATATCGCAGTGCAAGAGGTTAGCAGAACCCTTGTTTTGGACTATAGTCCACCCAGTGGCAGAACTAGAAGCGTAAATCGCTCCCCACAACCTTTTAGATGGAGGTTTTCTATTCAAATCTCTACAAGAGCTACATATGTAAATCAGTAGTTAATGATTGCCTGTTTAAGGCCGACAGGTGGCCGATTACCTCCAGGCTAATTTGGTGACCACCAGGGTCAGACTGGGAATAAAATCCAGCCCTGGAAATAATTTCGTACTATCCCCATGCATGTTAAAACACATTTGAAAAGTGTATTATTAAATGGCTGTTTTCAGTACAAATATTAATATTTAAGCTATAAACACGTAGTTAGTGTTATTATTAATGTGTTTAAGTTAAACAAAAGTCAAAAAACATATTTCTCCCCCCCCCCCCGGGTCCCCGGCTGCCTGCTGTGACTGCCACCTCATATTCCTGAGCTCTGGTGTGGCCCAGTCACTCATGGTTCAGGCTCTCATATTCTCCCCGGGCGCTTTGGCTTGCTGGCTGGGCCTTGCACTGCCCCTGGAATGTTCTGCCATTCATTGGGGGGGGTGCTTCCCTCGAGGGCGGCCCGGCAGACGGAGCGTGGGTCCCATGCAGTGCCTCACCCCCCCTGTGCCATCCTGGTCGCCGTGCCACTTTTTGAGGGGCGGGGAGGTGCTGTGGGGGGTTGGGGTGCGGTGTGGGGGCCTGGTGGCCGGCTGCGGGGATGTCGGGGCCGGGGGCTGTTATACTGAGTGCTAGCCTTGATCGGTGTCTATGCTGGGGTGTTGGGTGCCCCCCCTTGTTGGGTCCGCCGGGGGTGGGGGGTTGGGGAAGGGGGCACATGGGAGGAAATATTGCCTTCATGGGAGGGGGTGTTCTGAAATGCCTTATGGGGGCCTGGACGGGCTTTGCAGGAGGACCCTTTACCCCTCCTTTGCTGGGGATGTCATGTGGCGGCCCACCGTGGCAGGGACCGGGAGGTGTTTTGTGGTCTCGCCCTTTGGGGGGCCACCCCCCGGTACGCTACAGTGGACAGCGGACAGCCGGGGGACATGGGTCGCTCCCTCCCCTCTCCTTGCCCTCACTTGAGGTTGGGCTCTGTGATTGTATATAGGTTATTGACATGTTGTGGTGGGACAGTCTTTTTCCCCCTTGAGGCTCATGGGTTCCGAATTATGTGTTAAGTTTCCAATCATTACGTCTCAAACTTGCAGTTATCCTCTGGCTCCTTATCTTTTGAACTGGAGCATAGGTCTCACTGGTCCCCCCCCCTAGCATCTCCACTTCTCCCGAATTAGTTGCGATCTGCAACCTGCTGCTTGGAGCGACATATTAAGTCTACCCCCCACCCCCCCTTTAGGGCAAGGACCGTGATATACGCCCCTGGGCGATACCGATACACCAAGGCGTTTGCCCTTTGCTTTAGATTTATCCTTTCTTTTTTCTTAGTTTTTGGTGTTCTGTCTTTCTGTTTTCCCTACTCTCCTCTCTTCCACCTCCCTCTCTCTCTTTCCATGTTCTTCGGGATTTCTCTTTCCTTCCCTCGGCCTGTCTCCCCCCTCCATTTGTCCCCCCCTTACCTCTCGCTTTCTTTCTCTCCCCCCGTTTTTTTTCTCCCCCTCGCGTGACCAGTGTCTGGACACATTTAGGCCACGCTTGATCCCATTGCTGTCTCTGGTGGCACCCTACTATCTACCCACACGCTCATGGGTCTCCTCAAGTTCACCTCCCTCAATATCCGAGGGCTCAATACGCCAGAGAAGCGGTCGCAGCTTCTATCGTTTCTGATACAGCAGGGGACGCAGGAAACCCACTTCAGGGGTGATCACATACCCATTCTAACGAACTGGGCCTTCCCCACAGTATATCATAGTGTATTTCCTATCTCCAAAGCTAAGGGGGTTAGTATCCTTCTGGCTAACTCCACCCCTTGGGTACTGGAAGCGCAAAAGATAGATCCGCTATCTTTTTCTTCACGGTTGGGTTTCTGGTGTCCGGATCACCTCGCTAATCTGTATTTTCCTTTTGCGGATCATGCACAATTGCTACGCAAACTCCTCCCGGAACTCTTAGACTTCTCGGATGGCCTCCTGCTTTTTGGGGACGATTTAAACTTCGCCATGGAGCCGTTGCTTGACACATCAAGGGGAGCGACGCACCTCTCATATTCCTGCCTTCGGAGGATGAAAGCGGACCTCCACTCCCTTCATCTAGTTGATCCCTGGCTGATTCAACACCCTCAGGATCGTGACTTCTCTTTCTCTTCTCAGGCACACCATACCTATTCCAGATTCGACTACCTCCTGATCCCTCATCAAGAGCTTGTAAGAGTGGTGGAGTCATCCATTGGTACTATGTTGCTCTCGGACCATGCGCCAATCCACCTTACTCTACGCTTTGACCAACTGGTGCGCTCTCCGCCGAGTTGGAAGCTCAACTAGGCCCTTCAGTCAGAGGAGGTGCGTTCAGATGCTCTCACGGCCCTGAGAGACAACTTCTCCATGAACGTCAACTCGGTCAGCAGTCCTTTAATGGTCTGGGAGGCACACAAGACGGTGGTACGCAGTGTTTTGATTAGATGGGGTGCCTGCCGCAAAAGGGAGCGGTCACAACAGGTGGAAGATCTTTGCCTGCGGTTACGCACTCTAGCACACTCGCACAAGGAAACTCTGGCTTGCTCAACCTTTCAGGACTTTCTAAAGGTCCAAGAGGAACTCCGCTCGCTCTTTTTCCAAAAGACTAAGCAAAAACTGGCCTGGGCCCGAAGAGTGCTGTATGAATTCTCCAACAAGCCGGGCACGCTCCTGGCAAGGGCACTCTGTGGTCTGCATACCAGGACTTACATCCCTAATATACTTTCTGCCTCAGGCCAGAAACTATCCTTGTCTTCCTTTTTTCAAAGGCCTATGTAACCTGGACAATCTCCCTCCCACGGGCCTTTCCGGGGTGGGGGATGCCACCGTGCGTGCATACCTGGCCTCCTCCAGGATGCCATCCTTGGACCCTGAACAAGTCTTGAACAACCCATTACACCTGAGGAGATGGGGACCACCTTGGCGGGGGCCAAACCAATGAGGGCCCCGGGCCCGGATGGCCTAACTCCCTCTTACCACAAAACCTTTTACGAGACCCTCTTGGGACCCATGGTTGAGGCATTTAACGCCCATAAGGATGGCCATTCTTTCCCCATGGACTCTTTGAGAGCCTTCATTTCACTTATCCCGAAGGAGGGGAAGGACCCGCAGCTACCGGCCTATAGCCCTCCTGAATACTGACCTGAAGTTATTCGCCAAGGTCTTGGCGAACCGGTTGCTCCCGCATGTGCCGGGTTTGATTCACCGTGACCAGGCAGGTTTTGTCCCCCTACGGGAGGCTAGGGACAATACTATTCGGGTATTGAATCTAATTCATGCTGCAAGAACAAGTAGGAGGCCTCTCCTTTTGCTCTCCACCAACGCAGAGAAGGCCTTTGACTGGGTCAGTTGGTCCTTCTTGCGTGCCACATTGGAACATATAGGCCTCTGAACGTCAATGCTTGGTTCGATCCTCTCCCTGTACTCCACACCATCAGCGGCAGTCAAGGTCAATGAAACCCGGTCGGCCTTCTTTGACATTCGAAATGGGACCAGACAGGGGTGCCCACTGTCCCCCCTTATCTTCATCCTGACCCTGGAGCCCTTCCTATGTAAGGTTAGGCAGACCGGGAAGTGGTGGGCTACCCTAAACCCTCTGGGGCGCATAAGGTGGCCGCCTTCGTGGACAACCTTATTTTCTTTCTGTCTACCCCACACACATCCCCCCCAAGGGTCCTCCAGTTGTTGCAGGTATATGAGTCCCTCTCCCATTTCCAGATAAATCTATCTAAGTCCTCCGTGCTCAATATAGACCAGGAAGCGGCCGGCTGGCCGGCTGAGATCAGGTTACCCCCTGCATTGGGTGAACAACTCCATATGCTACCTGGGGGTTGATATCACATCGGATATCGGGGCACTCTATCCCGCCAATCATGTACCACTCCTGGCCCGCCTTAAAATGGAGCTGCTGTGCTGGCACTCTCTCACACTTACTTGCTTTGGCAGTTGCAGTGCCTAAAGATAACCTCTCTCCTGAAGATGCTGTACATCACGCAGCCTCTCCCTATCTGCCTCCCGCCTGTCTTTTTTAAATGGATTGTCGCCATGTTCCGTGAATTTGTGTGGTTCCATCGTCGGCCCCGAGTCAATCTCTCCCTGCTCCACTTGGCCAAGCTTCGGGGCGGTACGGGCCTTCCAGATATGAAAGCTTATCATAGAGCAACGCACTTAACCAGACTGGTGGATTGGTTCTGCCATGCCGAGGCAAAGCATTGGGAGGCTCTCCAGCAGCCCACACACACGTCTGACTCCTCCCATGACCCCCATCCCGGCAGCACTCCCAATCTTGACTCCTCTCCAGAATCCCCCCTCAGAGACTGCAGACATGGTAAAAGACAAGAGATGGTTAGAGGTTGTGGACCTGGTACAGGAGATGGTCAGAGACTATAGACATGATACAGGAGGTGGTCAGAGACTTCAGACATGATACAAGAGATGGTCAGAGGCTAGACATGATACAAAAGATGATCAGAGGCTACAGACATGATACAAAAGATGATCAGAGGCTGCAGACATGATACATGAGATAGTCAGAGGCTGAGGATGGTACAGGAGAGGTCAGAGGCTGGGGGATGGTGAAGGAGAGGTCAGAGGCTGCGGATGGTACAGGAGAGGTCAGAGGCTGGGGGATGGTACAGGAGAGGTCAGAGGTTGCAAATGGTTCAGGAGAGGTCAGAGGCTGCGGATGGTACAGGAGAGGTCAGAGGTTGCGGAGGGGACAGGAGAGGTCAGAGGCTGGGGAATGGAACAGGAGAGGTCAGAGGCTGCAAAGGGTACAGGAGAGGTCAGAGGCTGGAGGATGGTACAGAAGAGGTCAGGCTGGGGGATAATACAGGAGAGGTCAGAGGCTGTGTGATGGTACAGGAGAGGTCAGAGGCTGGGGGATGGTACAGGAGAGGTCAGAAGCTGGGGGGGATGGTACAGGAGAGGTCAGAGGCTGCAGAGGGGACAGGAGAGGTCAGATGCTGTGGAGGGGAAAGGAGGGGTCAGAGGCTGGGGGTGGTACCGGAGAGGTCAGAGGCTTTGGGGTGGTACAGGAGAGGTCAGAGGCTGGGGGATGGTACAGGAGAGGTCAGAGGCTAAGGGATGGTACAGGAGAGGTCAGAGGCTGTGGAGGGGACAGTAGAGGTCAGAGGCTGGAGGATGGTACAGAGAGAGAGAGAGACAGAGAAAAAAAGAGAGAAAGAAACAGCAGGAGAGAAAGTGACAGAGAGAGAGAGAGAGACAGCAAGAGAAAGAGACAGTGAGAGAGAGACAGTGAGAGTGAAACAGTGAGAGAGTGAGTGAGAGAGACAGTGAGAGAGAGGGAGGGTGAGAGAGACAGCGAGAGAGAGACACAGTGAGAGTGGGAGAAACAGTGAGAGAGAGAGACAGTGAGAAAGAGAGACTGTGAGAGAGAGACAGTGAGAGTGAGACAGACAGTGAGAGAGAATGAGACAGTGAGAGAGAGAGAGACAGCAAGAGAGAGAGACAATGAGAGAGAGGCAGTGAGAGATACAGTAAGAGAGAGAGACAAGGAGAGAGACCGAGAGAGAGAGACAGTGAGAGAGAGACGGTGAAAGAGACAGCAAGAGAGAGAGACAGTGTAAGAGACAGTGTGAGAGAGACAGACAGTGAGAGACAGCAAGAGAGAGAGACAGTGAGAGAGAGACAGTGAGGGAGATAGATACAGTGAGAGACAGTGTGAGAGAGAGAGACAGTGAGAGTGAGAGACAGTGAGTGAGAGAGACAGTGAGAGAGAGACAGTGTGAGAGAGCAAGAGAGAGAGACAGCGAGAGACAGTAAGAGAGAGAGACAGTGAGAGAGATACAGTAAGAGAGACAGTGAGAGCGAGACAGTGAGAGAGACAGCCAGAGACAGTGAGAGACACAGTAAGAGAGAGACAGTGAGAGAGAGAGAGAGATACAGTAAGAGAGAGAGAGTGCAAGAGAGAGACAGTGAGAGAGAGCAAGAGAGACAGCGAGAGACATTGAGAGACAGTGAGAGAAACATCGAGAGCGAGAGATACAGTGAGACAGAGAAATACAGTGAGAGAGCAAGAGAGAGAAAGACAGTGATAGAGAGAGACAATGAGAGTGAGAGAGACAGATACAGTGAGAGTGAGACAGTGAGAGAGACAGTGAGGGAGAGAGATACAGTGAGAGAGAGAGAGCATGAGAGATAGTGAGAGAGACAGACAGTGAGGGAGACAATGAGAGAGAGGCAGGGAGAGAGATACAGTAAGAGAGAGTGAGACAGTTAGAGAGACAGCAAGAGAGACAGCCAGAGAGTGAGAGAGACAGTGAGAGAGAGAGATACAGTAAGAGAGACAGTGTGAGATAGCGAGAGAGAGACAGTGAGATACAGTAAGAGAGTGAGAGAGAGAGACAGTGAGCGAGACAGAGACAGTGAGAGAGAGAATGAGAGAGAAAGAGACAGTGATAGAGAGACAATAAGAGAGCGAGACAGAGAGAGAGACAGCGAGAGTGAGACAGATACAGTGAGAGACACAGCGATAGAGAGACAGTGAGTGAGAGACAGTGAGAGAGAGAGACAGTGAGTGAGAGAGCCAGTGAGAGAGAGACAGCAAGAGAGAGAGACAGCGAGATAAAGAGAGAGAGAGAGGTAGCAAGAGAGACAGTGAGAGAGAGACAGCGAGAGAGAGAGAGACAGTGAGAGAGAGCGAGAGAGACAGCGAGAGAGAGAGACAGCGAGAGAGAGAGACAGTGAGAAAGAGAGAGAGACAGTGAGAGAGAGAGTCAGAGACAGTGAGTGAGAGAGACAGCGAGAGAGAGGGAGTGAGAGAGAGACAGAGAGTGAGACAATGGGAGAGAGAGACAGTGAGAGAGACAGAGAGATAGCGAGAGAGAGAGACAGCAAGAGTGGGAGAGAGAGAGACAGCAAGAGAGACAGTGAGAGAGAGAGAGAGAGACAGTGTGAGAGAGACAGTGAGAGAAAGTGACAGCGAGAGAGACACAGTGAGAGAGAGAGAGACCGCAAGGGAGAGACAGTGGGAGAGATAGTGAGAGAGAGACAGTGAGAGAGAGAGAGAGACAGACAGACAGTGTATGTTACACCTATTTGAGCCACATACCTTATCAATCCTGGCTCTTATTACATTTTTCAGTGCCCAGAGTCTTCTCTATTTCGTCTTGTCTATATTTTACCCCAGCTCTTCCATCAGAGAGGCTGAACAGCATCCACTCCATTGTGTCCTGAAGAAGCTTTGTCTTAAAGCGAAACGCGCTGACAGACCAGGACAGAGTCATGTTTGGGTCCATATTTACATAATTTATGACAATTGTTTACCCAAGACTATACCAGACCCAATTTCTCCTTTCCTTTCCTGGTCCTATGGGTGGTGCTCAGTACTTTCCTACGAGGGTGCTTTTTAAGTTTATTTGTATATGTCAATGTTTTAGCCATTTTTGTAATAAAGTATATTCATTTTAATTTGTTTTATCTCCATCCTTTGGTGTGCCCATAAAGTCCAGCTATTTTTTGGGAGACTAGTTCCTCTCAATCCTTGGTATTGACAAATTGGATGTTGGCATGGTGGGGGTCCCCCTTTCCTATGCATATCATAAGGGACACAGCAGTGAGTTGGTTGTCCTTTCTGGACCTTGAGGAAAGTGGTATCTCTGCTCAGATTTGGTATATTACTACACATCAGACACATACTCAAAAATTAAGATGTTGTCCTTTATGTCTTATATTACTGCCTCATTGTCTGTATATCAAGCAGTGAGGGCTGTGTTTTTTCTGTCTCAGTGTTTTACCTTGCTCCTCCTGAGTGATACACAGCAGGGGGTGTTGGCTGCACTCCAGGGAGACAGGGCATTGGGGGCCCTTGCGTACTTGTGCAGCCTGCTCCTGCGCTTAGAACCGGTGCCTGCGTAATCTTGAGGTCTGTGGACCTCGGGTCGAACCAGAGTTGGTGCAGGTACTGCTTGGAGACGCTGCAACTTGGAATCGCACAGACATGTATGTACCCATTGGAGGTCATGGAATATGACTTCTCGTGCGTCTTTTAGTCCCGGGTCGCGGGGGTGCGGAAGGAGCCTTACGCTTTGTCCCTTCTGGTTGATGATTTGCTGCACAGCCAGACATCATTGAGTTTTTGTCCTATTTTGCAGCACACCAGAGAAATCACAGCTGGTAAGGCTGTCTGTTTTATGGTGCTACATAGCAGAAATAGTCAACGTTGAAGTTGGTTGGTGACTTCTATCTCATACTGCCTTACCTTTCTGCACTTCAGAAAAACACAATGCTAAAGCTTTACTTGTGTCCTTTCTAAGTGTTGGTTCTATCTGACTGTGCCTCATATCCCTTATATAGCTTAGCTTGTTATACTTCAAAGATACACAACTTTGAAGTTCAGATATTTTCCATTCATATTTGATATGTCGGTTTAGCTAGCCGCACCCAGATACACAACATCGCTATCTATGCTTATGTGCTTTCTGTATAAATCTATCTATTGTGCAGTGCCTATGGCCTTTATATTTGTGATATTAATAATACATGTACCACCTTATATTGCAGACCTTCTTTGCCGTGGAGGGGCCAGGAGTTCTGGCTACAGGTGTCAGAAAGCATCAGGTATCCTTACATTCAGGGATGCCAGAATCATCTACTGAGGTTGAAGCCTAGTAGGGTTATAGGACACTGGAGGAAGGCTATAAAATCACCATGTTTAGTAAGCACTTGGGAAGTTCTGTTCAGAGCAGTATTTTGGCCTGAAGATGAAGTATAAGAACATATCACCTGACCTGTATACCCGACCGAATAGGTTACGGCTCGATATATGAGTTGGGTGTGCCTTCTAAACCCAGGGATCAAGCTTCTGTTAATCTATTAGCCTTAAGGAGGCTTCCCTTTAGTCTTCACTGACGTAAAGATAAAAATGTATAAAAAGGGTTGTCTGTCAGGGAGCCCATCCTCAGATTTATTCCCCTGAACAGAGTAGTGTTAAGACAGGCCCTCTTTTTGATCAATGTAGTGCCCTTGTCTTACAAGACAGGTCTCTGATTAGTCTGGTTAGTGGTTCTAAGTAACACCTACAGGCACAGGCCATGGTTGTTAGACGATTGAGATAGGCAACATTACTAACCTACAAGTTTTAACATGTTCTTTGATTCCATCTTTAACCACTTGCCGACCGCCCGCCGCAGCGTGATGGTGGCAAGGTGGCTCGTTATTGCGAAACGCTGTCACCTGACGGCGGCCACGATAACTAATATTGTGAGCGCGTGCTCGCCGCCGGAGGCGTGCTCACTGTGTTTGGGGGGGGGCCAGGGAGCAGGTAGAGCAGACTCGATCTCCGCCGGCTACCCATGATTGCCCCCCCCCGCAGCGAGAGAACGGAGGTCCGTGTATGTAAACACGGATCTCCGTTCTCATAGAGGGGGAAGGGCGATGATCACAGCCTTCCTGTATATGGAAGCTGTGATCATCCCCTTTCCCCAGCCAGGGCAGCCCACACACAGTTAGAACACGCCCAGGGAACACAGTTAACCCTTAGAGTGCCCCCCTGCAGGTTAACCCCTTCACTGCCAATGGCATTTACACAGTAATCACTGCATTTTTATAGCACTGATTGCTGTATAAATGCCAATGGTCCCAAAAAAGTGTCAAAAGTGTCCGACATGTCCGCTGCAATATCGCAGTACCGCTAAAAATCACAGATCGCCACCATTAGCAGTAAAAAATAAAAAAAATAAAAACCCCAGAAATGAATTCTCATCATCCGTAAACGCGGCAACTTTTGCGCAAACCAATCAATAAACTGCGATTTTTTTTACCAAAAATATGAGGAAGAATATAAATCGGCCAAAACCGATGAAAAAAATGTTTTTTTTATATATTTTTTTGGATTCGTATTTTAGCAAAAAGTAAGAAATTTGAGTTTTTTTGCAAAATTGTCGCTCTTCTTTTGTTTATAGCGCCGATCAGAAATGACACAGAGGGGATCAAATACAACCAAAAGAAAGCTCTATTTGTGGGAAAAAAAGGACGCAAATTTCGTTTGGGTACAACGCCGTACGACCGTGCAATTGTCAGTTAAAGCGATGCAGTGCCGAATCGCAAAAAGTGCTCTGGTCCTAAAGTGTGAAATCCTTCCGGGGCTGAAGTGGTTAAGAGTTCACTCCACCTAGATCCTGCATCCGAAGCGGAGAAGGCAGGGACATCGGTGGAACAGACTTGCAGATCAGCCAAATGATCCAGCTGAGATACCTCTATCAGGCATCATGGAGTGGAAGTAAAGCTCACGGTGGAACGGAGCATTCACCAAGAAGGTCTTGCAGACAATGGTCCCACCCTAAGGTAGGCCTGAGGTTACTTGTTTATCCTCCCAGGTGTGCCGTCCCGGAAGATGATTAGAGAAAATTACCAGTTAAGTAACCATATATATGCAGTGCAAAAAAAGCATGATGGTGTTGTGTCACTGTGCATAAACGTATTAGCGTGCTATGTAGGAGTTTTTGGGAATATAATACAAATAGATTTTAGGTAGTGTTGATAAACACTTTACTAAATGATTTCTTTAAAATTGTGCAGAGTTCTGTTTTAATCATATGTTTTTTCGTTATCTTTTAGCCTATCTTATGTTTTTGCAGCGTTGTTTGATGCCACGTGTTTATCATTTCGCTTTCTTGTATGCCATAATATACTACAACCGTTTTGGAATAAGAGACCTTCTGGCATTGTCCAATTTGTTACCTACAACTTTTTGTAATTGATGAAGCCACATTTTTCTGGCACTCTGTTAGTTTTATATCATGCTCCGCTATGATATCTGAAAAGTTAGTATGACACCAAGGCACAGCAGGCGCTCTATCTGTTGTATACCTTTTTTCTTGTGAAGGAAATCTCAATAAAAAACAATACTGTCTTCATTAAAGATCAGCATTTTCTCTGTGTACTTTCTTCTCCAAACCTTTGCTGACCCTCTCAGTTACCAAAAGACAAGGGTATAAACTCCAGTAGAATTCAAGCTTAGTTGACATAAAGCACCTTAAAATCTGGAATTCAATATATTTGGTACATTTTGATGATTCTCATATGTACTGTAGTCACTAGAGTCCCAAAGATATATGACGAAAATATGAGAAACCAATGTTTGTCCCCAGCCAACCCTAAAAAGAACCCAACTAAAAACAAGACTAAGGACAAAGACAAAACTTTCATATCACATTATGTCCACAATTCGTGTTATAAATGTGCATTCCAAAAACCACTATATTAAGGTTACCAAATTTTCAAACTAAAATCTGGGGACACCCTACTGAGTACACCTAAACCATTAAATGAGGAAACTGGAGGGCTAACAATTTTGAATAATGCTAACTCCCTTCAATCAGTGTGGTCATTACAGCTCAAAACATATAATACCAACTGCTAAAGTTAGTATGGTCAAAAGTTGTTGCTATTAGAGACTCAAGCGGCCTAAATTAAAAAAAAACAAAAAAAAAAACAATTTGTATTGATGCAGATTACATACAAATTCAAAAATCAACCTACAAAACTAATAAACCCAATACCCTTCAATACTTGGTTAAATTTGACAACGTTGTCAAAGACACATGGACAGAAGTCCAAAACAATAGACACAAAAATTATGTCTTTGACAACGTTGTCAATTGTACCCAAGTATTGAAGGGTATTGGGCTTGTTATTTTTGTATGTTGATTTTTGAATATGTATGTAATCTGAATCAATTAAAAAAATGTTAAAAGTGAAATTCTCTGCACCACCCACAATATAACACAAACTGTACAAATGTATAATATGCCAAAATAAATACCGTATACATAATATACAACAAGTCCAGTGTATGTGACAGGGTGCCACCACCACTATATTATCGCAAATCAAACAGATTCGTAATATAGTGATGGTGGCACCCTCTCACATACATATTAGACTTTTTTGTATTTTATATATACAGTATCTCACAAAAGTGAGTACACCCCTCACATTTTTGTACATATTTTATTATATCTTTTCATGTGACAACACTGAAGAAATTACTTTGCTACAGTGTAAAGTAGTGAGTGTACAGCTTGTATAACAGTGTAAATTTGCTGTCCTCTCAAAATAACTCAACACACAGCCATTAACCACTTGCCAACCAGCCGCCGTCATTTTGCGGCGGCAGGTTGGCTCGGCTGCGCAAACCGCCTTCATGGTACGTTGGTCGCGAGCATGGGGTGCGCATACCCTCGCCACCCCCTCGATGATCGGATTTGCTGCAGAACCGATCAGTCTCCAGACCCAGACCAATGATTTTTGGTCTGGATCTGGTGATCGGTTTTGGCGAATGGCATTCTGTCCTCTGCCTGTGTAATGTAAACACAGGCAGAGAAAGTGATGTCATCTGCCCTCGTGGAGCCCTTTTGAGTTCCAGCGCAAGAGAAGACATCTTACTGTGAGTACACCAACACTACACTAACACCATTACACATAGGCACACAATTAACCTACTGATCGCCCCCCACAGTTAACTCCTTCACTCCCTGTCACTGTGTCACTTACTGCAGTTTTCAGATTTTTCACTGATCAATGTACTGGTGTCACTTGTGAAACTAAACAGCATTAGGGTAGTTAGTGGTAGGCCCAGGTAGGTTTAGGGTACCCCCATTAACCCCTAATAAAGGTTTTAACCCCTTGATTTCTCCCCAGTTAACCCTTTCACCCCTTGTCACTGTGTCACCGGTGAGTTTTAGCGTGGGTCAGCGTTTATACCAGGCAGGGTCAGATTAGTGCAGGTACTCTAACATGCACACACACACTCCGTTAGATAGCTCCGTTACTAGTATAGTGTCTGAAGGGATCAATATCTTTGATTTAATCAGAACTATATTAGCGTCCCAAGTACTTTAGTGTTCACAAAAACGCGACGTTAACAGGATCAGCCCAGATACCTGCTAGCACCTGCGTTTAGCCCCTCCATCCAGCCCAGCTCACCCAAGTGCAATATCAATTGATCACTGTCACTTACAAAACACAGCACACATAACTGCAGAGTTTGCAGAGTCACGCCTGTTGTAGAAATTTAGGGTGTATTATGTATTGTCACAGTGTCTCCCAGTGTTGGTTTACCGGTATTCGCTGTGTACAGCGAATATGGCTTTAACCGATACTGAGGAAA
>BLSH010503750.1:82272-96558 GCA_018402905.1 Glandirana rugosa
CCCCCCCCCCCCCCCCCACAGCCCTTCAGCCCCCACTAACTTCTCAGAGTTCTTCAGCCCTATTACTTCCTAAGAGGCCCCCAAAGTCCTTCAGCTACACTTCCTCCTCAGGGGTCCCAGAGTCCTTTAGATGCAGTAAACCCTCACAGGCCCCTGAAGTCGTTTAGCCCCACTACCTCCTCCTCAGCTCCTCTCCTTCCCTCAGAGCTTTCAGTATTTTCCTCCCTCTGACCCCAATGATGGAAGATATTCTTCATGGCAGGCTGGGGAAATGTTTTCTTCCTCCTGACCAGCAATGTAAGGGGCTCTGTGCTCCATACTCCTGACCCCTGCACTCCATCATTGTGTTGGCTGCATAGTGTAATGATTGCCCATTGGCTGCCTGTGTAGGGAAATAATTGCCCTTTGTAGGCCATGTATGGTCAGGATGGTCATTGTCTTGTCTATTTATTGTCAGTGCTGTTTGTTTAGAGGAACAACTTACTAGAATTTATCTCCAAAATGAAGAGAATGTTCCGGCCCCATAAATGGGGAAATGTTCTGCCCCTGAAGGGGTTAATCTAGGTTCCCACACTATATATGTGTGTATCATCATCTGCTGGAGATAAAACACCTCACAGTGACTATGGAGGAGGAGGACGGACATGACGGGGGGGGGGGGGGTTACTGGGTGTAAATAGAAAATAAGATCTCATTACCTCCTCTGCTGCTTCTTCCAGCAACGTCTCCTCTCTACTTCCTCCCGCCTCACCTCTCACCCGGAACTTCCTGTTTATACCTGACATCACTTCCTGTTTATTTTCCATAAAGACTTCCTGTATGGGTATAATTGAGATCACCACCGTGTGGAGCTCAGTGGAACTGCAGCCCCCAAGACAAATGCAGGAAGCTTTCAACAACAAGGATGGACATGACAAGAGGTTTTATCTTGCTTACACCAACAATGGGGTTTGTTTTATTTCATTGACAGCAACAATGGGGATTATTTTTTCTCACTTACACCAAAAATGGGGATTGCCTATCACTTTTAAACTAAGATTGATAACATTCATGAGGAAATCTCCAATGCGCACAAACCACCCCCACTCAACACCCCATGTCCACAGATACAATCACTACTTTCCACATTCGACCCTGCCAGTATTAGTGAGGTTGCTAAACTTTTATTGAACACCCATCTAACCACCTGCCCCTTGGATCCTGCTCCCTCGCAAATGCTACGCTCACCCTCCGACTAGGGTTGCCACATCATCCCTTTAATCCAGGACACATATGTATTACACAGGTTTTGTGGCTGATTAAAGTGGTAATTAAACTCACTTGGTGCCTTATCTGCATTAAATTAGACTCATAACCTGTGTAATTCATATGTGTCCTCGATTAAAGGGATGATGTGGCAACCCTACCCCATGACTCAATTCTACACTCTCTAACTCACATTTTCAACCTTTCCCTCTCCTCTTGCATTTTCCCAAACTCTCTAAAACATGCCCTAGTCACACCTATCCTTAAAAAGCCCTCACTGGACCCCACCAATATTAACAACCTACGCCCCATCTCCTTACTCCCCTTTGCCTCCAAACTCCTCAAAAGACTGGTCTACAACCGACTGAGTGACCATCTGACCACGAACAAACTTCTTGATCCCCTTCAGTCTGGACTTCCCCTCAGCACTCTACAGAAACTGCTCGGCTTAAACTCACTAATGACCTAATAACTTCTAAAACCAACGGACACTATTCTGTACTACTGCTCCTGGACTTCTCTGCTGCCTTTGATACAGTGGACCACCCCCTCCTCCTCAAAAAACTCCATGCTTTTGGTCTCCGTGACAGTACTCTAAGCTGGTTCTCATCCTACCTATCCCACCGCTCCTTCAGTGTCATCCACAACTCTACTTCCTCCTCTCCTCTTCCTTTCTCTGTCGGTGTCCCCCAAGGTTCTGTTCTTGGACCTCTCCTTTTCTCAATCTACACCTCCTCCCTGGGTCAGTTGATTGCCTCCCATGGCTTTCAGTATCATCTGTATGCTGATGACACACAAATCTATCTCTCAACCCCCCAGATCTCTCCATCTGTCTCCTCACGCATCACAAACTTACTGATAGACATATCAGCCTGGATGTCACATCACTTCCTCAAACTCAACCTATCCAAAACAGCTCATGATATTTCCACCCCCACGTGCCACTTCCCCAGATTTCTCTGTCAAAATCAACTGCTCAACTATCAACCCGCCCCCCCGCGTCCCCCCACGCCAAGGTCCTAGGTGTAATCCTAGACTCCCAATTAACCTTTCAGCCCCACATCCAATTGCTATCCAAAATTTGCCGCCTCAACCTCCGCAACATCTCCAAGATACTCCCCTTCCTAACCGATGATTCCACAAAGCTACTAATCCACTCTCTGGTCATTTCTCGCCTCGACTACTGCAACTTCCTCCTCACTGGCTTACCTCTAAATAGTCTATCCCCACTTCAGTCCATTATGAACACTGCCACCAGGCTCATCCACCTTAAAAACCGCTCGGCATCTGCTACACCCCTATGTCAATCTCTACGTTGGCTGCCACTCAACCAATGTATTAAATTCAAGATCCTAACATTAACTTATAAAGCAATTCACAACCTGGCCCCCAGCTACATCACCAATCTGGTCTCAAAATACCAACCAAATCGATCTCTTCGCTCCTCCCAAGACCTCCTGCTCTCTAGCTCCCTTGTCACCTCATCCCATGCTCACCTCCAGGACTTCTCCAGAGCCTCTCTCATCCTAAGGAAAGCTCTACCCCAATATGTCCATCTTTCTCCTAGTTTGTCCACCTTCAGACGATCCCTGAAAACCTATCTCTTCAGAGAAGCCTATCTGGCTCCCACCTAACAACTGTACATTTATCTTCTCTATTAGCACATCCCCACAGTTATTACCTCTTGTATCTCTTGACCTTCCCTTTTTAGATTGTAAGCTCTAACGAGCAGGGCCCTCTGATTCCTACTGTATTTAAGTGTATTGTATTTGTACTGTCTACCCTCAAGTTGTAAAGTGCTGCGTAAATTGTTGGCGCTATATAAATCCTGTATAATAATAATAATAATTTTATCTCAATGACACCAATAATGGAGCTTATTTTATTTCACTGACACCAATGATGGGGTTTATTTTATTTCACTGACACCAATGATGGGATTTATTTTATTTCACTGACACCAATGATGGGGGTTATTTTATCTCACTGACACCAATAATGGGGCTTATTTTATCTCACTGACACCAACAATGGGGCTTATTTTATTTCACTGACACCAACAACGGGGCTTATTTTATCTCCCTGACACTAATAGTGATGGGCTGAACCCACACCCCCACCCCCAGTTCACACCAGAACTTCCAAACATGAAAAAGTTCTCTTTAACTCTATTATGAAGGCTTGTATGCAAGTTATTGGCCATAATAACGGTATGGGGGGATGGGTACTGCCCTGGGGGACATGTATCAATGCAAACATTTATTTTTTAAAAAAGACGTTTTTACAGGAGCAGTGATTTTAATGATGCCTAAAGTGAAACAGTAAAAATGAAAAATTTATTTTAATATAGTGTCTGGGGGTCCCCTTAGTCTGCCTGTTAAGTGGCACATCTGTACCATGTACAGAACCTGCTGCAGCAAACCTGACACTTATAAAGGCAAAAAAAATACATTTAAATTGATTTTGATTTTTTGCCTGCAATGCAAAAATGTTCAAAAAAACATGGCGTGGGGGTCCCCCAAATCCACACTATGCCCTTTGGAGGTCTTTTCTTGGGTGTGGCGGGTGTTGTTAATGACGATGGGTTTACATCAGGGGACATTGTTTTTTATTTTTTAATAAAGGAATAGTCAAAAACTGGCTCCTTTTTTTTACACTACACTGTTTTTTTTTTTGGGTGAATGGGTAGGGGTACAATGTAACCCATACTCATTTACATGGGGAGGGGAGCTGGGATCTGAGGGCCCTGCTGTTAAAGGGGGCTTCTAGAGTCCAATTAACCCCCCGCCAGCAGACCCCCACAACCACTGCCCAAGGTTTGAGGGAAAAGGCCCTTGTCCCCATCAACATGGGGATAAGGTGCTTTGTGGTGGGGGGGCAAAGCCTGCCCTGCCCAAAAAGCACCCTCCCATGTTGAGGGCATGTGGCCTGGTATCGTCCAGGAGGAGGGGCACTCACTCATCCTCCCCTTTCCTGGTCTGCCAGGCTGCATGATCAGATAACGGTCTGGTATCGATTTTCTAAGGACCCCACTTAAAGTGGTTGTTAAGCCACTTGTATAAAATGCTCCCATTCCCTCTGTATTACAACAATAAGTGAGAGAGAGTCCAAGGGGGGCAAGCACTGGAGCTGGAGGAGGGACAGAGCTGAGGAGTCACATGACCGCAGGAAGCCAGTATCTTATCTATACGGATAAGTATATTTATGATATAACACTCACACAGGGGAACTTCTTGTTCTAATACAGAGGGGATGGGGGCTTTTCATGTTAAGTATGAGAGCAGCAGGAGCGGGACTGATGCGAGCAGACACTCAGAGGGGGGAGGGAACACAGGAGACACAGAGCAGGGCTGCAGATGACAGAGGCATGTACTGACTCCGGTGTCACAGCTCTGCAGCCAGGATATTCCAGAGTCAGCATACGGGGAAGGCACAAACAGACAAGATCAGCCAGGTATTAGAGGGGATACAGGGGGCAAATTACACAGCAAAAGCACGGTGCTGTATGGCATGCTTTAAGGGAACAGGATCTGTTTTTTGGGGGGTTAACAAAGGTTTTAATTTTTGTTAAATTTTCTATTGCTGGCAAGTTCCATAGCTCCCAGCCGTCTCTGATTTAGAGGGACTGTCAGTCTGTCCTGTTCTGATTTGGAACGATCCCTCTGTCTTTCCTAAATTGTCCCTCATATTGATCTGATCTATAGCTTTGTATATAAAAGGCACTATTTATCTTTCAAAAAGTGTTTCCCAGTGTTAAACCTTTCATCCAATTTCTAAATAGTTTTATTTATAAATTTTAAAAGCCAATATAAAGGAACAGTTGTGGTAAGAAAAAAGCACTTGTGGGGTTAACTAATCATTTATTTTTTATAATTCTCCTTTAAGGAGGCTTGGCAGTGGGTGTATCCTATGCCTACATACTTTTGTAATAGGTGTCCCTCATTCCCATCTCAAAAAGTTGGGCGGTATGAAATTTGGAAATGTTATTTTTATTCAGCTGACGACCCACCTATTGACTGTGCACTCGGTGGGTGAATATCATAGTTACAGTCAGGTCCATAAATATTGGGACATCGACACAATGCTAATCTTTTTGGCTCTATACACCAAAACAATGGATTTGAAATGAAACAAACAAGATGTGCTTTAACTTCAGCTTTAATTTGAGGGTATTTACATCCAAATCAGGTGAACGGTGTAGGAATTACAACAGTTTGTATATGTGCCTCCCACTTTTTAAGGGACCAAAAGTAATGGGACAGATTAACAATCATAAATCAAACTTTCACTTTTTAATACTTGGTTGCAAATCCTTTGCAGTCAAATACAGCCTGAAGTCTGGAATGCATAGACATCACCAGACGCTGGGTTTCATCCCTGTTGATGCTCTGCCGGGCCTCTACTGCAACTGTCTTCAGCTCCTGCTTGTTCTTGGGGCATTTTCCCTTCAGTTTTGTCTTCAGCAAGTGAAATGAATGCTCAATCGGATTCAGGTCAGGTGATTGACTTGGCCATTGCATAACATTCCACTTCTTTCCCTTAAAAAACTCTTTGGTTGCTTTCACAGTATGCTTCGGGTCATTGACCATCTGCACTGTGAAGCGCCGTCCAATGAGTTCTGAAGCATTTGGCTGAATATGAGCCGATAATATTCCCAAAACACTTCAGAATTCATCCTGCTGCTTTTGTCAGCAGTCACATCATCAATAAATACAAGAAATCCAGTTCCATTGGCAGCCATACATGCCCACGCCATGGCACTACCACCACCATGCTTCACTGATGAGGTGCTATGCTTTGGATCATGAGCAGTTCCTTTCCTTCTCCATACTCTTCTCTTCCCATCACTCTGCTACAAGTTGATCTTGGTCTCATCTGTCCATAGGATGTTCTTCCAGAACTGTGAAGGCTTTTTTAGATGTTGTTTGGCAAACTAATCTGGCCTTCCTGTTTTTGAGGCTCACCAATGGTTTAGATCTTGTGGTGAACCCTCTGTATTCACTCTGGTGAAGTCTTCTCTTGATTGTTGACTTTGACACACATATACCTACCTCCTGGAGAGTGTTCTTGATCTGGCCAACTGTTGTGAAGGGTGTTTTCTTCACCAGAGAAAGAACTCTTCGGTCATCCACCACAGTTGTTTTCTGTGGTCTTCCGGGTCTTTTGGTGTTGCTGAGCTCACCGGTGCCTTCTTTCTTTTTTTTTTTTCCCATATCAGAAGCACACCGTCATGAGACCAATCAGTTTGAGAATCATTTACTGTCTCCAACAGAGTCTTTCATCATTGTGGTGTTTTTATATATGCTTATATTATACATTTCTCCAATAAAGAGACAAGAAAAAGAAGAAAACTGAAAATATCCACAATGCAAGTACAAAAGATTGCTTATCTCCCGTCCCCTCCCATACTGCGCCCTATCTTTTCATCTCATAGAAATTCTATCAGGTTATCTCTGTTACTATCAACTATTTTCCTATGGTCATCTCCCATTATCCGTCTTGAGCAACTTACATGTCGCCTTCTCCAGCCCTTTTCCCTCCCCCCTTCCCCAACCCAAAGAAAAAAAAAAAAAAAGAGATTGTCTCCCCTCTCTCCTCTCCCACCCCCATCACCTCCCCCGGCTTCACAACGCCTATCCTCTTTTACCTCACCAAGTCGCCTATCTCTATATAGCGGATGAATGGGCTCCAGGTGGTAACATACAAATCTGCCTGTTCCTTCCCCAATAGTATTAACTCTTCAATTTCCTGGATCTCAGATATCTTGTCTAACCATTGGGATTTAGTCGGTGCCACTTCCCTTTTCCAAAGCGCCGGTATACATGCTTTGGCAGCTATTAATAGATGTTTTAATAATGAGTTTTTATAATTTTTGCAAGATAAGGGCGTGTCATGTAGTAGGTATGCAGCCGGCTTCATCCTGAGAGATAGCCCTGTCAATTCCTCTACCACCTCATTTACCATCTCCCAGAACTCTTTTAATTTCCAGCAGTCCCAGAATATGTGAATTAGGGTGCCCTCGGATTTTTGGCAATGCCAGCATCTATCCGTAGTCTGAGGAAATTTCTTATGTAGAGCTGCAGGCATCTGATACCACCTTGTAAGAAGTTTGTACCCCCCTCCTGATATCTACTAGCTACTGAGGCTTTATGTGGAAACAGTAGGATTATATTTTTTTGCCTTTGCGTGAATTTGATATCCAAATCTATTTCCCACTGGGCAAGAAATGGAAGGTTTTGTGGGGCTGTGGCCGCTATTAAAACAACGCGTAAGAAAATGAGAGTAGATGTCTCGCTGGTTCCCCCGAAAGTTCAAATGTTGTCAGAGCTCTTAGTTTAGTATCTACTCCCCCCACTACTTTAATAATGGTGCTGAGCTGGGTGCTGGTGCTGAGCTGGGCACAGTGGAGAAAATTGAATCTGTCCTGAAACTCTCTTCTACAGCTAGCGTTCCCCATAGGTCTGTTGTCTTGGCTAAAATGTATAAGGCGAAAGAAGCCCTGCCTACTCAAAGAATCAAACTGACTATCTTTGATGCCTGCCTGAAACATTGGGTTACCTATAATTGGAATAAGAGGACTGGGCAAGGGAGACAGATTTGCGTATTTAAAGAGGGGCCTAACCACTTTAAGTGTCGCCCCTACCAGAGGATGACGCCTTGCCGCATCTGGTATATACTCATTTTCTAGCCAAGGCAAACCTGACAGTGGGAGGTCTACTGTTGCTTCTTCTAACTGAAACCATTGTTTTGCGTTTTTCATATGAATGCACCATTCCATTACTCTGGTTAGATGAACTGCCTCATAATATTTTACTGGATCAGGGAAACCGATCCCACCTTTCGGTTTTGGGAGTGTCAGGATAGCCCTGCTCACCCGTGCTGGTTTACCTGCCCAGATAAATTTAGAAAGTCTTACCCGTAGGTCCTTTAGAAGACTCACTGGTAAGCTTATTGGCAAAGATTGCAAAAGATAGATCAGGCGAGGCATTATCTTCATCTTGACTACATTGGTCCATTCTTTCTTTTTAAGGATGTTCCAAACAGTTGATTTGGCCACACTTAATGTTTTTGCTATCTCTCTGATGGGTTTGTTTTCTTTCTTCAGCCTAATGATGGCTTGCTTCACTGATAGTGACAGCTCTTTGGATCTCATATTGAGAGTTGACAGCAACAGATTCCAAATGCAAATAGCACACTTGAAATGAACTCTGGACCTTTTATCTGCTCCTTGTAAATTGGATAATGAGGGAATAACACACACCTGGCTATGGAACAGCTGAGCAGCCAATTGTCCCATTACTTTTGGTCCCTTAAAAAGTGGAAGGCGCATATACACACTGTTGTAATTCCTACACCGTTCACCTGATTTGGATGTAAATACCTCAAATTAAAGCTGAAAGTCTGCAGTTAAAGCACATCTTGTTTACTCGTTTCAAATCCATTGTGGTGGTGTATAGAGCCACAAACATTAGAATTGTGTCAATGTCCCAATATTTATGGACCTGACTGTAAATAGTTAGTGAGGTTGAAGAGAGACACAAGTCCATCAAGTCCAACCTATGTGTGTGTTTTTATGTCAGTATTACGTTTGCTGTGGTCCCTTAGGTGTGCATCTAATAGTTTTTTTAAATGATCAATGCTCCCAGCTGAAACCACTGTTTGTGGAAGAGAATTCCACATCCTCACTGCTCTTACCATCCTTT
Source organism: Glandirana rugosa (assembly GCA_018402905.1). Classification (NCBI taxonomy): domain Eukaryota; kingdom Metazoa; phylum Chordata; class Amphibia; order Anura; family Ranidae; genus Glandirana; species Glandirana rugosa. The sequence goes on from BLSH010503750.1 coordinate 91,221, forward strand.
ATCTAGATGGCAGCTCACCTCCACATAGAAGGTTAATAGATTGGTTTGGCAAGAATGATTCTTCATGAAACCGTGCTGATTACCACTAATGATACCGTTTTCATTACAATAATCTTGTATATAATAATAATATAATAGGGGCTATGCCCAACAATAGAAGTGGGTGGATGAAGGGAGGTTTTCCAATGGTGGGCATTCCCACCGATTGATTCTTTTTTTTTTTATTTAACCCACAGACTGCATGAAAAAAAAGAACATTACAATATATGCCCAACAAGGACCAGCGACATACTAGTATGTTGCTGGTCTTTAAGTGGTTATACTGGAATGATGCCTGCAGGTATAGGTATCATCTAGGTATCGTTCTTTTCAGCCAGCGGTTGGCTTTCATGTAAAAGCAATCCTAGTGGCTGATTGGCTGCTAGACTGCTTGTACAATCAGATTACCCGCTGTATATTATTTTATATACATATTATAGATTTTAACCCCCGATCACCTGGCGGTGACCCCAGTTAGGTTTTAGCATGCGTTAGGGTCAGCGTAAATGCCAGGCAGGGTCAGTTAGTGAGGTACTCTGACACGCACACACACCCATATATAGGCGTTAGATATTATTGTGGTATCTGATCAGATCAATATCTGCGATCTGATCAGATATATATTAGCGTCCCCACTAGATTAGGGTTCTAAAAAAATGCAGTGTTAGCGGGATCAGCCCAGATACCTGCTAGCACCTGCGTTTAGCCTCTCCACCCAGCCCAGCCCACCCAAGTGCAGGATCAATAGATCACTGACACTTACAAAACATCACACATATCTGCAGCGTTCGCAGAGATCACACCTGATCCCTGCAAAATCTGACATTGATTTTGGTAGCGATTGAAGCAGGCTCTGACAACCAGGTGCACTTTTTTGCCTGTGAGTCTCACTTGTGTGCCTATAAATTTAGAAGCCATGTCCAATCCGAGGTACACTAGTGAAGAGGCCTACGCGATGGTGAGTATGACAGATGAGAGCGATGGGGAAGACTCACTGTCAGAATCAGGCTCAGTATACGAACCAGTAGACAACAGCGGCTCCATGACAGATAGCTCTGACGACTAGGTGGTTCCTGTTAAGGTCAGGCATACCAGATCCCGTTCTGCTGTTGCTGAGGTGCATGAACCACAAGGCTCTCGTATGGAACAGAGAACCAGTACTAGCTCCGCTACTCCTTCTGGTGACCTGGCAAGCACCAGCGGCCTAGTACCCCCTGGTCTTACAACCAGCACTGCAGTATCACGTGGTGACGTGGCGAGTCCCATAAGTGCAGTACAAGCTGGTGTGGCTAGCGCAAGTAATGCCCCGCAGCCACAAAGACGAAGAACACAGGCCCGCAGAGCCCATAGTGCCCTTCCTGATGCGCTTGCAAACCCTGATTGGCAACCCACCACTGATGCAGCGCCCATACTTCCCCCATTCACTGGCCAACCTGGAATTCAGGTGAATACAGTTGACTTTAGGACCATTGATTTTTATTCAGTTTTTCACCGAAGATCTCTATAGATCTATTGTGGACCAAAGCAATTTATATGCTGGTCAATACATCGCCGCTAATCCCCATTTGTCACTTGCCAGAAATTGGAAACCAATTACGGTTTCCGAATTTAAGACCTTTCTGGGCCTTACCCTCAACATGAGCATACATCATCTACCTGAACTGCAGTTATATTGGTCCACTGACTCAATTCATCACATGTATGTCTTCTCTGCTTCCATGGCCAGGACACGATAGGAGCAGATCCTGCGGTTTATGCACTTCAGTGACAATGAACTCTGTCGTCCACGGGATGACCCTGAATATGACCGGCTCTACAAAATTCGGCCCCTCATAAACCACTTCAATCAGCAGTTCACAGCACTTTTTATTCCCGACCAAGTTGTGTGCGCGGACGAGTCCCTTGCTAAATTTGCTGGATGTCTTTCTTTTAAACAGTACCTCCCCAGCAAGTGTGCCAGATACAGGGTCAAGATGTATAAGCTCTGTGACAGGGCCACAGGCTATACATGTAGTTTTATGGTTTATGAGGGCAAAGATAATCACGTGGAACTGGAAGGATGCCCAGACTACATGGGGAGTGCTGGCAAAATTGTGTTGAGCTTGGTGTCACACTTATCCGGAAAGGGGTACCATTTGTACGTAGACAATTACTGCCACTTCTTAGTCACTTGCTTGATCACCAAATTGGCGCATGTGTCACCATGCGACCTAATCGCCGGGGCTTCCCCCAACGGCTGGTAGATTCCCAACTCAGTCGGGGGGAGAGAGCCTGCTTGAGATGTGGTAATTTGCTCGCGATGAAGTGGAGGGATACAAAGGATGTTTTCGTTCTTTCCTCCATTCATGCAGACACGACTATCCAAATTAGAGCGGCGACTGGTGTTGTGGAGAAACCCCTCTGTGTCCACCAATATAACCTTAATATGGGAGGGGTGGACCTCAACGACCACTTATTGGCGCCCTACTTTATTGCCTGTAAGTCCAGACGCTGGTACAAAAAAGTGTCTGTTTACTTATTCCAATTGGCTTTGCTGAACGCTTTTGTGCTACACAAAGCATCAGGACGGACTGGATCTCTCCTTCAATTCCAGGAAGAGCTCATCAGAGCCCTTCTGTATCCAGATGGTTCTGCACCCCATGTTCCCAATCCAAATGCAGTGAGCCGGCTGCATGGATGGCACTTTCCACATGCCATCCCTGGTACCCCCTACCCAACGATGCCCCCAAAAAAGATGTTGTGTCTGCCGATATCACTGCTTCACCTGTTTTGGCCAGCCTGGTCTGCATCGGTGACTGTTTTGAGCACTACCATTCATTAGTTGAGTATTAGTCTAGGGAAGAGCACTACATAGAAATAGGACACATGTTCACAGGGTCTCCGAAGATGTCACCGCATTTTTGGAGACCCTAACCGCTACTGTTTACTGTTATAAAAAACAAAAGCGTACCAAAAAAAACAAGAAAAAGTTATGAAAAACCAAAAAATAAATAAAATAATAAAAGCCAAAAACAGTTGTACGTTTCTGTTTTTTCTATCTCTATTTTCTCTCTATTCTCTTTCTATTGCTCTCTCTATTGTTTTTTTATGCATACCTGTAATGTTTTATTACTGTTTATTAGCATGTTTTTTTTTTTTTACAGGTATGTAAAGTTTTTATAATGTTTTCATGTAAAGTTTAATGATTTTTTTATTCTTAGCAGGAATATTATTTTTTTATATGTTACTGTGTTTTATTAATCTTTTGATTTTCAGGTACGCCAGCTGCAGCGCTGATTTATTTAGGATGACAGCAATAACGTTTGCTCCCAGCATATATAAAGCAGCGATTCCAGCGCTGTTGGAGGTGATTTCACCACCACAGTTAAAAAAAGAGCAAATATACCGCAGCATAGAGGCAGTGGGTGGAAATTGGGGCGGATTGCCCCTATGCTCCGGTATATTTTTTTAAAAAAGGGGCTATGCCCAACATTAGAAGTGGGTGGATGAAGGGAGGTTTTCCAATGGTGGGCATTCCCACCGATTGATTATTATTTTTTTTATTTAACCCACAGACTGCATGAAAAAAAGAACATTACAATATATGCCCAACAAGGACCAGCGACATACTAGTATGTTGCTGGTCTTAAAGTGGTTATACTGGAATGATGCCTGCAGGTATAGATATCATCTAGGTATCGTTCTTTTCAGACAGCAGTTGGCTTTCATGTAAAAGCAATCCTAGCGGCTGATTAGCTGCTAGACTGCTTTTACAAGCAGTGGGAGGGAATGACCCCCCCATCTGGCCGTCTTACATGGTTTTCTCGGGCTCTCCTGTCCCACTGGGGAACCCGAGAAAGCAGCCGGTGGTTCTGACAGCTGACCATAGAGCTGATTGAAGACTAGAATGGCTCCAATCATCTCTATGGCCTAAGATACCAGTGGCTATGAGCATTTCATGACTTCAGTTTCATCGGATATAAACCGCACCATTGGGAAATTGGGGAAGCAACTTATCACACCAATTTCGGTGTGGTCAGATGCTTTAAGGGCTGAGGAGAGGTCTAGAGTCGAATAGACCACAAATCAAAATATATATATATATGCAGCACTACCTATTTTTATTATAGAGGATATTTAAATTTCCAGTGATAACAATAAAAATGATAGAAAAAAGATGAAAGGGACAGTGTAAAAATAAAATAAAAAGCAAAATGAATAATTAAAAAAAAAAATGCACCCCTGTCCCTCTGTGCACACGCGCAAAGGTGAACGCAAGCGCCGGTCTCGTGTCGAACGTAAACAGCAATTGCACCATGCATGTGAGGTATCACCGTGAACATCATATCAAGGGCAGTAATTCTAGCAGTAACCCCCCTCTGCAGATCTAAAGTGGTAACCTGTAAAAGCTTTTAAATGCTTTTAAAAATGTATATAGTTTGTCGCCGCTGTGCAGATATGCGTTATTTTTAAAGCATGCCATGTTTGGTATCTATGAACTCGGCATGAGATCATCTTTTATATTTCACCAAATATTTGGGCAATATAGTGTGTTTTTGTGCATTAAAATTCAAAAAAGTTTTTTTTTCCCACAAAAATTAAGTTTGAAAAATCGCTGCGCAAATACTTAGTGAAAAAAAAAATTGCAACATCCACCATTTTCATCTGTAGGGCCTCTGCTTTAAAAATATATAAAGTTTGGGGGTTCAAAGTAATTTTCTAGCAAAAAAATATATATTTTTTCTTGTAAACAAAAAGTGTCAGAAAAGACTTGGTGGATGATGTGTGGCATAGGCTTCTACTGTTGGGCATAACATGCCAGGACAGTTCAATACCCCTCCAAATGACCCCATTTTGGAAAGTAGACACCCCAAGCTATTTGCATGTTGATTCCCTGGAATATTCTATTTTTTATTTACAAATGATTAAAAAATGACAGGATTTCTAAGGGCATAAAATGTATTTTTATGCCCTTAGAAATGGCGGTGATTGGTTTTCGGGTCCTGTACGTGGATAGGCTCCCAAAAAGTCTAACAAATGGGGTATCCCCATACTCAGGAGAAGCAGCAGAATGTATTTTGGGGTGTAATTCCACATATACCCATGGCATGTGTGAGCAATATATCATTTCAGTAACAACTTTGTGTATTTTTTTTTTTTTGCCATTTTTCAATCAAAAAAATAAAATATTCCATGGATTCAACATGCCTCTCAGAAAATATCTTGGGGTGTCTACTTTCCAAAATGGGGTCATTTGGGGGGGGGGGGTTTGAACTGTCCTGGCATTTTATGCCCAACATCACCCACTCTTCTAACCACT
>BLSH010503754.1:43355-65352 GCA_018402905.1 Glandirana rugosa
TCAGGAAAGTGTAAGGTACTATAGATGCTAACTTCCTTCATACAACACCCCATATGACAGGCGCCTTCCTGAACATAGTTTCATGGAATGTGAAAGGACTCAGATCCCTCAGCAAACGGATGTCCATCCTTCGCCACTTAAGTAGGCTCAAAGCAGATATAGCTGTTTTGCAAGAATCTCATTTACACAGAGAAGACTTTCCCCGAATGTCCAGACTCTGGGTAGGCCAGGTCCTTGGCTCCCCAACCCCCAAAGGCAGAGCAGGTGTCCTCCTTCTCATTAACAAAAACACCCCATGCGAAGTCCTCTCTACTCACTCTGACGATGAAGGTTGCCTTTTCACAACCATGCTCAAGACTCTCAACAGAGTCTGGGCACTCATGATAGTATATGCCCCCAACTCCCCCTCTCAACACTTCTTTGACTCTCTAACCAGTCACGTAGCCCCCCCATCTACATCTCCCTCATATCATTGCGGGTGACTTCAACACGGTGATGTCCACCACTGAGGACAAATCCCCCAAGTTGCCCTCCTCATCTCCAATGACACCCAAATCATGCTCCTTACTAGCGCAGTGGGTGTGCAGTCTGGCACTCACGGATATCTGGAGAGTAGCCCACCCAGAAGGCAGAGATTTCTCATTTTTCTCCCATCCCCACAATTCACTATCTAGGATAGATTACTTCTTCCTTAACTCCCCCATGTGCACCTTAGCTCATCACCCAACCATCCACGACATTGTTATATCTGACCACGCCCCAGTATCCCTTCAGCTTACCGGTTTCATGCCCCACAACAACTTAAAAATATGGAGATTCCCCTCCTACCTAGCCAAAGATGACACCCTTAAAAAAACCCTAACCGACACTTGGGAGGAATTTGCCTCCAACAACACCCCACACCTTGACAATCCCAACCTGTTTTGGGAAACCGGCAAAACGGTCCTGAGAGGCAGGATTATCTCCTATGCCTCAGCGTACAAAAAGACGGCATTCACTCCCACCCTTCAACGGTCCGATATGCCACCTCGTGGATGCCATGTATGAGGCCCCTATGGCTTGCATAATGGCAGCAGGGCATGTCTCCGACGGGTTCCGCCTCCACAAGGGGACTAGACAGGGCTGCCCTCTCTCCCCCCTCCTTTTCAACTTAGCTCTAGAACCGCTATCGAGATACCTAAACACACACAGCAATCTCAGCCGCATTCCCATTGCCTCCCTAACTTTGAAGTCAGCACTTTTTGCTGATGACATACTAATCTTTTCCTCCAACCCTGTTGCCGATATGCACTTTATACAGGAAACTTTCACCTGGTTCCGCTGGTGCTTGGGCCTACATATAAATTTCTCCAAAAGCGAAATCCTCCCACTTTCCCACCCTCGGTATCCCCCCTGGGCCTCCTCGTCAGTATTCACCGTAGCTAAGAATTATATCACCTACCTTGGAATTAAAATAGGAAAAACTCTCTCCTCACTGTACCATCTAAACATAACCCCGACAATCCAAAAAATCATTCAGGAACTTAAACAGTGGACCAACCTCCCCTTGTCCCTTCTAGGCAGATGCCATCTATACAAAATGACCAGCTTCCCGAAATTCCTTTACCCCCTTCAAACAATCCCCATTCTCCTCAAACACAGAGATGTTACACGACTTCACTCGGCCTTGTCGGGCTTCCTTTGGAAAGGCCGCAAGCCCCATATAGCCCTACACAAGCTATTTGCCTCCAAATTGGATGGAGGTGCCAACCTCCCCAACACCAGACTTTACAACTTGTCTACTACGCGTGGGCTTAGACTGGACCACCAACTCCTCTAGATACTCCAATCACGAGCTAGAATCTGAAATGGCAAAACCTGTCCAACCTACTTCACTGCAGTTCCAGCAATATCCCAACTCACCTAAAAAACAACATCCTTATATGAGACACAGCATTAGCTTGGAGAGAGATAGGGAAGAAACTTCAATTATTGCCGGGACTTCCGATCCGCGCAAAAATCTGCGGACACCCATTATTCCCCCAAGCACTACAATTCTCGGCTTTCCACATGTGGGCGAAAGATGGTCTAACTAAGTTCAGCCAGTTATTTGAGAAGGCCTCAGGGAAGCCTATCCCTCCTACACAAATACTCAAGGACTTTGGCCTGCCGGCAAACCACTACCTCCAAGTATTGCAAGCCTCTAGCTTTGCCTGCTCCATCCATCTGGGAAATGCTCACCGACTTCAATCCTCCCTCTTGGACCAACTACTGGAGCATGGTCTCCACAGAATCTCGGACCTTTACAAAGCACTGAATTCTCAAGTTCAAGGCAGAATAAATAGCCCAAGCAGTTCCAACTGGTCAAAGGATCTTGACTCCCCGGATGCCTTCAACACCAAGGTCGAACGATACACAGCCTCGATCACCAACCTCCAACCACACGGCCATATTTACTCACTTCTTTTTGGCAACCTGGACACCCTCTCCCCCCTTCTATCCAAACCCCAGCTCACCATACCACAGACAAACAAAGCATGGATTGCATCATGCTACATGATAGCCCACAGAGCCATTCTAAAAAAATGGACACATCTCCTACTATTGCGGAAGTAAAAGCAGAACTCTTCAGACTGCTCAAACTTGAAAATTTGGATAAACCTACCCCCAACACCAGAGCCTCAGGCCGCTTCTCACAAAAGCGGTCACTCTTCATGTCTAAAGAACTCCCTCTCACCACCAGAGACTCTCTCGCAACTCCTTTTATTCCACTGAGACCGCACTACTAAGCTTAAACCCACCTTCGTTGATTTCTGGATGCACATCACCTACGCCCCGAGAACCGTTTGCCTGTTTCTAGAATATATCACCTACTCATCACGGACTGAGTCCCATCCACAGCTGAGCTAGGAGAACCCTTGCTGGCACCACAAGGTTTTTTTAGCATTGGACCTTCCTAGTTACTTGGAATTGGGTTATAACTTCTCCTAGGAGTGTCGCTAAGTGCTATACATTGTGTGGTAAACCCCCCTCCCACTTCCCCCCTACCCTCTTCCACCCCCTCCCCCTTTTCTTTCCTTCCCTCCCTCTTGCCCCTTCCCCCCCCCCCCTCTACAGGGAAGTCCCTACCCCCCTTCCCCCTCCTCTTCCCCCCCCCCCTCTCTTCCTTTCAGCAATTGTTGTTTAGATCTAGCTCTGATCAGAATGCTACAGGATATCTACTCCTTGTATGTTATTATACTCACCGAAAACTCTGCTTTCCTGTATGCACTAAACTTCAAATAAAATATTTGTTAGAAAAAAAAAGGCACCTGGGCAAGATAAAGTAATACATACAAATATGGCCTGTTGGGGGGACTTGAGGACAGGGTGGAGAAACACTGCCTTAGAACATGCATGAGGCCAAAGAGAACATTCACAGCATATTGTAATCTTGCCAATTATGGGTTCAAAAAAGGGAAAATACAACATTAGCAAGTACAAACATATAGAATGTAGAATTAACATGAAACCTACCTTTACCACTTTCCGACTGCCAACTGCAGGTTGACGTCGACACGGTGGTTCCATATCGCAAACCGCCATGACGGCGGGTGCAAGATCGTGCACTGTGAGCACGCGCGCCGCCGGAGGCGCGCTCGCACGCTCACTGTGTCCGGGGGGGCCAGGGAGCGGGTGCGGTGGACTCGATCTCTGCCGGCTACCCGTGATGCCCCCCCGGAGTGAAAGAACGGAGGTCCGTGTATGTAAACACGGATCTCCGTTCTGTGAGAGGGGGAAGGGCTGTGATCACAGCCTTCCTCTATACGGAAGTTGTGATCACTATCCTTCCCCTGCTAGGGCAGCCCACACACAGTTAGAACACGCCCAGGGAACCCAGTTAACCCTTAGAGCCCCCCCTTCAGGTTAACTTCTTCACTGCCAATGGCATTTACACAGTAATCAGTGCATTTTTATAGCACTGATCGCTGTATAAATGCCAATGGTCCCAAAAAAAGTGTCAAAATGGTCCGACATGTCCGCCCCAATATCGCAGTACCGCTAAAAATCGCAGATCGCCGCTATTACCCCAAAAATGAATTCTCATCATCCGTAAACACGGCAACTTTTGCGCAAACCAATCAATAAACGCCGAATATAAAATCGGCCAAAACTGTTGAAAAAAATGTTTTTTTATATTTTTTTTTTGGATTTGTATTCTAGGAAAAAGTAAGAAATTTGGGTTTTTTTGCAAAATTATCACTCTTCTTTTGTTTATAGCGGCGATCAGAAATGATGCAGCGGTGATCAAATACCCCCAAAAGAAAGCTCTATTTGTGGGAAAAAAGGACGCAAATTTTGTTTGGGTACAACGTCGCACGACCGCGCAATTGTCAGTTAAAGCGACGCAGTGCCGAATCGCAAAAAGTGCTCTGGTCCTCAAGTGTGAAATCCTTCCGGGGCTGAAGTGGTTAATATAGTCCTTCTGCAGCACCTGAATGATGGCTAAGCAGGTCTCAGGAATAATGAGTCCAAGAGCCTGGGGGGAGATCCCAGTAGTAAACTTGAGGTCCTGGAGGCTTCTCACTATCGCCAGGTACCGCAAGGTGGCAATGAGCCTTTGCCCAGGCGTTATGGAAACATGCATGCATGTGTCCTGCTTCTGTATATAGGGGGACACCAATGCCAAGAGGTGGTTAAAGCAGGGATCAGTCATCTGGAGATAATTCCTAAAAATCATTCTCCTGGAGCTTTCTGAATAAAGACATTTGACCTAATTGGTCATGATTAAGCAAACAATTTTTGGTCCAACAACTCCTCTTCCTCTTTCTCCTGCATTACACTTGGTTCCAAACAATAACTCCTAGTCCAACAACAGCAACATGACGTGGCTGTTTGACGAATGACCGATCAGTAACAATTTGAAATTTGCGAATCAACCCTCATCAAACTTCTAACACGAAATTAGCAGAAGGGGCCCAAAGGGTGGTGCACGCAAGCTGAACTTCCTCTTTATACACTCGTAGCTAGAGTTGAGCAGACACCTGGATGTTCGGGTTCCGCGGGTTCGGCCGAACTTCGCTAAAAAGTTCGAGTTCGGCCCCGAACTTGACCCCGAACCCGACCCCGAACCCCATTGAAGTCAATGGTGACCCGAACTTTTGGGCACAAAAATGGCTCTAAAAAAGTCCTGGAAAGGGCTAGAGGGCTGCAAAAGGAAAAGGAAGCAACATGGGGGTAAGAGTAGGACAAGTGCCCTGCAAACAAATGTGGATAGGGAAATAACTTAAAATCACATAAAAAAAAATAAAAAATGGAGGAGGAGGTGGATGTGGAGTAGGAGGTTGAGGAGGCGGTGACTGTGGCGGTGTAGGTGGTGGAAATGACGGTGGAGGAAGAGCAGGAGGAGGTAGCCAACACTGTTTTTTGTTTGTTTAGTTTTTTTTTTTAATTGGGGTAGCCCCCAAAATATTGAGACATATTAAAAAAAAAAGGATAAGTTCACTTAAGTATACCAATGGGTGTGTAAGGCCGGTATAAATGGCTATTCTGCACAAGGTACAGACAAGTCTTGTGGGATCCATGCCTGGTTCATTTTAATAAAGGTTAGCTTTCCCACGTTGGCTGCGGACAGGCGGCTGCACTTGTCTGTGATAACTCCCCCTGCCGTGCTAAACCCAGTTCAGACAATACACTGGCTGCAGGGCAGGCCAGCACCTCCAAGGTATAAAGGGCAAGCTCAGCCAGAAGTTGAATGGGGCAGACCCATCAGTCAGTACGTGTAGGCGTGTGCACACATACAGTTCCACCATGTTGCTGAAATGCTGCCTCCTGCTAAGATGTTGCCTATCAGCTGGTGGTGCTGTTTGTTGTGGTGTGCTGCTGACAAAGCTTTTCAACATTTCGGCCATGCTAACCCTGCCTTCTGGGGTGCTGGCGGTGCCACAGTTGCATTGGCGACCTCTTACTCCTCCTCTGCCTTGTGCTTCCACTGAGCCCCCGGTGTCATTTGGGAATGCTCTCAGCAGCGTGCGCTTGTAGTCGCACATCTTCCGATCACGATCCAGTGAAGGAATTATGGACGGCACGTTGTCCTTGTAATGGGAAGCCAGCAGGGTGGCCACCCAGTAATCAGCGCAAGTTACAATGTGGGCAACTCGGCTGTCATTGTGCAGGCACTGCAGCATGTAGTCGCTCATGTGTGCCAGGCTGCCCAGAGGCAAAGACAAGCTGTCCTCTGTGGGAGGTGTATCATCTGTGTCCTCCGTATCCCACCAGCCACGCTCCAGTGATGTCCACGAGCTGCGTTGGGTGCCACCCTGCTGTGAACACGATTCCTCCTCCTCCTCATTCTCCTCATCATCCTTGTCCTCCTCATCCTCCAGAACTGTGCCCTGGCTTGAAAATTTTTTACCTGGCCTATGCTGGTACAGGAACCCACCCTCCGAGCCACTTGTGAATGACTGGCCTGATAACCATGGAAATTACCACTCTTCCTCCTCCTCCTGTGCCACATCCTCTTCCATCATCGCCCAAAGTGATTTTTCAAGGTGACATAGAAGTGGGATAGTAACGCTGAGAACAGCGTCATCAGCACTGGCCATGTTGGTGGAGTACTCAAAACACCGCAATATGGTACACAGGTCTCGCATTGAAAGGCCAATCGTTGGTGGTGAAGTGGTGCTGTTCCGCAGAGCGACTGACCCGTGCGTGCTGCAGCTGAAACTCCACTATTGCCTGCTGCTGCTCGCACAGTCTCTTGAGCATGTGCAAGGTGGAGTTCCACCTTGTGGGCACCTCGCATAGGAGGCGGTGAGCGGGAAGGCCGAAGTTCCGCTGCAGCGCAGACAGGCGAGCAGCAGCATGGTGTGAACACTGAAAGCGCGCACAGTTGGCCCGCACTTTCTGCAGCAGCTCTGACATATCCAGGTAGTTTTTTAGAAATTTCTGCACCACCAAATTCAGCACATGCGCCAGGCAAGGGATGTGCATCAAACCGGCTAGGCCCAGAGCTGCTACGAGATTTCGCCCATTATCGCACACCACCAGGCCGGGCTTGAGGCTCAGTGGCAACAACCACTCATCGGTCTGTTGTTCAATGCCTGTCCACAGCTCCTGCGCAGTGTGGGGTTTATCCCCCAAACATATCAGTTTTAAAACAGCCTGCTGTAGTTTCCCCCTGGATGTGCTGAAGTTGGTGGTGAAGGTATTACGCTGACCGGATGAGGAGGTGGTAGAGGAGGAGGAAGCGGAGTAGGAGGCAACAGGAGGCAAAGAGAAATGCCCTGCAATCCTCGGTGGCGGAAGGACATGCACCAAGCTGCTATCCACCTCAGGCCCACCCACCACTACATTTGCCCAGTGTGCAGTTAGCGAGATATAGCGTCCCTGTCGGTGCTTACTGGTCCGTGTATCAGTGGTTATGTGGACCTTGCCACAGATGGCGTTGCGCAGTGCACACTTGATCTTGTCCCCGACTTGTTTGTGCAGGGAAAGGATGGCTCGTCTGGAAAAGTAGTGGCGGCTGGGAACTACGTACTGCGGGACAACCACCACCATCAGGCTTTTAAAACTGTCTGTGTCCAGCAGAAGGAATGACAGCAAAGGCCAGGAATTTTGAAATGCTGGCATTCAGGGCCAGGGATCGCGAGTGGGTAGGGGGGCACTTACTCTTTCTCTCCAGTGTTTGGGAGATGGACAGCTGTAAGCTTCAATGGGACCCTGGTGTGGAAATGCTTGGGGACGGTGGCGGACATGGTGGCCTTGCTGTCACATCATCTGTTTGCTGGGTGGCAGGTGACACTGGCACTGTAGAGGTGGAGGAAGAGGCCGAGGCAGCAGCAGAAGAGGAAGCAGGAGGAGCCTGAGACCTTTCTTGTATTCTTGTATTTTGAGGTGCTTATTCCACTGCAGCTTGTGCTTTGCATGTAGATGCCTGGTCATGCAGGTTGTGCTCAGGTTTAGAACATTTATGCCTCGCTTCAGGCTCTGATTGCACAGCGTGCAAACCACTTGTGTCTTCTTGTCAGCACATTGTCTGAAGAACTGCCACGCCAGGGAACTCCTTTGAGCTGCCTTTGGTGTGCTTGGTCCCTTGGTGGGTGGGAGCAGGCGTACTGTGTAGGGGACGGTCGCTCTGCTTTTGCAACCTGCTTCCTCTTTTGCTATGCTGGTGCCTCTGTGCGACCACCACCCCTTCCTCCAAACTGCACACGTCACTCGCATGACCTTCATTCCATGTGGGGTCTAGGACCTCATCATCCTCCACATCATCTTCCACCCACTCTTCATCACTGCCCTCCTTGTCAGTCTGCACACTGTAAAAAGTTGCAGCAGTTTTGTCATCATCAGAGACGTGCTACAGTGGTGTTTCCATGTCCTCATCCTGAAACAGAAGTGGTTGGGTATCGGTGCACTCAATGTCTTCCACTTCTGGGGCAGGGCTATGTGGATGGCCCACAGAATGCACACCAGCAGAGTCATCAAAAAGCATAAGAGACTGCTGCATGACTTGGGGCTCAGACTGCTTGGCTGATTTACGAGGGGCTGAGGTGAAAGACAGATGGCCATGGGTTCAGGTGCCAACTCTGAGCTTTCAGCAAGCGACCAGGTGGGAGACAATGTGAAGGAACTGGAGGCATTGTCTGCCACCCAATCAACTATTGCCTGTAGTTGTTCTGGCCTCACCATTCGTTGAGCGGCATTTGGGCCTATCATATAACATTGAAGGTTCTGTCGGCTACTTGCACCTGAGGAAGGTGTTTCACTTGTGCGTGTAGCTGGCACAGATCGACCATGTCCTCTCCTTGCAACAGGAGCTTCACCAACACCACCAACACCAGCAGCACCACGACCACATCCCTTATTTTGCTCTCCTCATTCTGGACGCAAATGTACTATTTAGCACAAATTTATATTATTTTTTATAATGGTAATCTGTCCCTCACACCAGCAGCAGGAACCTCTCCCACCACCAGTATGAGATGATTTTATAACGATAATCTGTCCCTCACACCAGCAGCAGGAACCTCTCCCTATACTAGTATCAGATGATCTTATACCGGTAATCTGTCTCTCACACCAGCAGCAGGAACCTCTCCCTATACTAGTATGAGATGATCTTATAACGCTACTCTGTCCCTCACACCAGCAGCAGGAACCTCTCCCTATACTAGTATGAGATGATTTTATAATCGTAATCTGTCCCTCACACCAGCAGCAGGAACCTCTCCCTACACCAGTATGAGATGATTTTATAACGATAATCTGTCCCTCACACCAGCAGCAGGAACCTCTCCCTATACTAGTATCAGATGATCTTATACCGGTAATCTGTCTCTCACACCAGCAGCAGGAACCTCTCCCTATACTAGTATGAGATGATCTTATAACGCTACTCTGTCCCTCACACCAGCAGCAGGAACCTCTCCCTATACTAGTATGAGATGATTTTATAATCGTAATCTGTCCCTCCCAGCAGCAGCAGGAACCTCTCCCTACACCAGTATGAGATGATTTTATAACGATAATCTGTCCCTCACACCAGCAGCAGGAACCTCTCCCTATACCAGTATGAGATGATCTTATACCGGTAATCTGTCTCTCACACCAGCAGCAGGAACCTCTCCCTATACTAGTATGAGATGATCTTATAACGCTACTCTGTCCCTCACACCAGCAGCAGGAACCTCTCCCTATACTAGTATGAGATGATTTTATAATCGTAATCTGTCCCTCCCAGCAGCAGCAGGAACCTCTCCCTACACCAGTATGAGATGATTTTATAACGATAATCTGTCCCTCACACCAGCAGCAGAAACCTCTCCCTATACTAGTATGAGATGATCTTATAACGCTAATCTGTCCCTCACACCAGCAGCAGGAACCTCTCCCTATACTAGTATGAGATGATTTTACAACAGTAATCTGTCCCTCACAGCAGCGGCAGGAGCCTTTCCCTATACTAGTATGAGATGATTTTATAACGCTAATCTATCCCTCACACCAGTGGCAGGAACCTCTCCCTATACTAGTATGAGATGATTTTATAACAGTAATCTGGCCCTCACACCAGCAGCAGGAACCTCTCCCTACTCCACTATGAGATGATCTTATAACGGTAAATGCCATCAGTAGGCATGGCTGTGATGGCTTCTAAGGGCAAACAAGTGAAACGCTTGTTGATTGGCTGCCCTGCAGTTATTCAACAGGCGCGAAAAAAGAGCAAAAAAATACCCAAACCCGGACTTTTTCTCAAATTTCCGGGTTCGGGACACCCTAAAGTTCGGTACGAACCCGAACTTTATAGTTCGGGTTCGCTCAACTCTACTCGTAGCACGTCACTACGTTCAGCTTGGTCGGACGATTGATTGCTTCACGTTAGTACGCTAGACCAAACCGCCGTCACCCAATGTGGACAAAAATTTAACATTCCATTGACCAACCATTGGCTCATGTGTACGAGGCTTAACGGTCAGATTATCGGCCAACAGGCTGTTAAACAACCGTTGTACCGTGTGTACGGGCCTTTACTGTGTACTTGCTAAAAATGCACACTAGTTTATTTTTATTTTTTTAAGTATGTCTCTAATAAGTCAAGGTTCCTGCATTTTTTCAAAGATGTATATTGTAGAGAAGTGTCTTACTAGGTGAAAGAATGTTCTAGTTTAGAACTGTGGGATGTGTGTTTAGGTTAACATTCATTGCAACCCCTTTGTTTGGAAGGTCAATTAAATGGCAAGGGAAGCAGACAAGACTCTTTGTATATTTATGAATCCAGATCTGCTGGACAATATGTTACCAAGTCTGTACCTGTATTTCCTTGTGCTGCATAATATACATTGTGTTTATAAATTAGGTTTCCTGTGGTAAATACTGTGCTAGGTGAATGTTATTGTATAAATATATTGTTATTGGTTTGCCAGGAAAGGACAAGTGTACCACTTTGGATGGTGTCATATAACTTGCAATAAAAAAATCTAACATCCAAAAACGTCCAAAGATGTGCAGATAAATGACATGTGCTGGCATTAAAACATTTAGGAATATTTTTGCTTTTACCACATTTGTTTTTATTAATCTAGAAAAATCAAATTCGGCAGTATAACCTTTGACTTCTTTTCTATTCAATTTACCAGCTCTGCCCACACATTCTATAGTTATCCAGTCCTTGTAGCTACAATGCACTCCATTGTTTACATCTTGCTAGCCAGGTCTTTTCTTCCCAGTGTCTGGGCGTGCACAGTAGACTAAGCTGACCAGATTTTTAAAATGAAAATCGGTGACATATTTTTTTTACTAGTAACTGTGATCAGTTTGAAAAATATGCACTGTCACTATACTAATGACACTGGATGGGAAGGGGTTATCATCAGGGGCGATGAAAGGGTTAAATGTGTTCCTAACCAGTGTTTTCTCACTGTAGGGGAGGTGCTTTTACTAAGGGAAGGCATAGATCCCTGTCCCTGCTTTGCAGGAACACAGGATCAATGTCTTCCATACTGACAAAATGGTGATCTGCTTTGTTTACACAGGCAGACCGCTGTTCTGCCTATGCACAGAATGATCGGCAGGTACCGACAGACATCGAGTCCGCTGATCGGCTTTGATACCCAGAAATGCAGAATCACACATATATACACATGATCCTGCACAGTGTGACAGTCCTGTATCAGTAACTCTGCTATGGGACGGTCGGCATCTGGTTAAGATCATTAGTATTATGATAAGACAGCGGCAGCAGGCACTCTGCATGACTTTGGCTGGCTCTGTCACAGTGTGTCACACCCAGTGCATTGCCAACCAGAGCCATGCTAGAGTGCCTGCTGCCTGTGAGCTATGATACCATCCATTATGCCAGAGAGACAGACACAGTGCAATGTAGTCTATTCACGGACACCCCCAAAGCACACCGGTGTTGAAGCCTTAAAGGCATGGGCAGCCCCACGATCGGATCTGCTTCCCCTCTATTCCTGCTGCTGGACACTGTCAGCTGAGCTCAGTGGTCCCTGTTCAAATCCAATCCGGGGACAAAACCGGGGACAGACTTGGTCCAGGGACAGCCCCCTCAATCTGGGGACGGTCCCCTGAAACCGGGGACGTCTGGTCACCCTACAGTAGGCCCTTTAGACTGCAATAGGAGAAACAGGAGAAGCTCAGGAGACTAAAGTCCATGGGGTTCTACTGCACATACATGGACATCAGGAAGAAGAGGCCCAGCTAGTAAGACATTAAAGCTGCTTTGGCCTGCAGCTGCAAGAAATAGGTACGTATGGAGCTGGGGAGGCAGTTAGTTGAAGTCAGAAAGGGGGGAAAGAGGGTAAAAATCTTTGTTTTCAGCAATTATAAAGTCACAGACTCTGACTTGGGGTGCCCACTGGCATCTGCGGTGAGTGGTGCGGATTGCTATGACACTCTCCGCAGCCCAACCTCCACCTATAAAATAGTAAAACAGAGCTCCTGTGTCATGGCTATCCGCATGCCATCATCCCTGATTAATTGAATTAGTTTGGAAACCCTCAGGTTGGGATTTTTAAGGCACAAAAAACAAATATTTGTAAAAAATTGTATATTTTACTGGGTACAAAATGGAGATAAAATTAATTGAAAATTCAGTTAAAACTCAAGCACATTAGCATACAGTAGATCAGTTGACAAATACTAGTGTACAAGACCTAATGCATTTCGATACATATTGACCTTCATCATAGGTATTTATTTTGTACAGAGTAAGTCACATATTTCTGAAAAATAAAGGAAGAAAGATGAAATATCATGCCTGTCAAAAAACTGAAATTAGTTTAGGTGACTTTTGCAGCCATACCTGTTTCAAGATTGTCCAGAGATGTGTTTAAGATTAAAAAGGATTGTGGATACAGAGCTGTCCCATATAAACCTGCCTTTCAAAGCCACATCAGCTGCTTCCCTCCAAACAAGAGCTCCAGGTACCGCCACTAAGGAGATGAAAAGGCCGGGATATACTGGAGTAGTATTAAAGTATCAGATTAAATATGTAAAGACATATCACCAATGGAGTACTGGCGCAAAACAAGTAAAAAAGATGAAAAAGTGTAAATATCTCACTTAGCCACTAAGGGGTGCCGTAACCACGTCCTAAAAGGCCAGTAGGCATACACTAAAGTATATTGAAGCAGAAGCATAGCCACAAAATATAGCTACAGTACTGCAATATAGATTTACCTTGTTCAGAGGATATAGACCCGTTATTTATTGGCCAAGTGTCTTAATAGTCTGGTTGAGCTGTGTAAAAATGTATAGGTATAGCGTCACAATAGGACCTTATATATTATCTCCAAAGGAAGCAAAAGAAAACTTCCCTTTGAGATTTAGAGATTAGTATGTCAGCAGCAAATGCGCTGCAAGACAAGAAGAAAGAGGGGGAAAAAAAACAGTTACCTTTAGGTATTGCCTGAATTGATGTGAAAAGACCGCCAGCTTGTAGAGCAGAGATCCCTCTCTAGAGAGAGTGCCGACACAAAAGCTGGCTGGCTCAGCTGTGGCCTTAAATAAGGCAAATGGACACAGCTGATTTATGGAGCCCACATGATTGAGTGCTCCGTCTGGTGGGTCCCGCCCAGCTCACCTGGGCGCATGCAATAGCGAAGCTCCCCGACTAGCCAGACAAGGACGCCCACTCAAGGCAGGATGTGACATCTGTAGCTGGCTAAGTCGCCGACACACAGCCCTCCCCCGGAACGCTCATCACAGCAAACGCTGCCTGGTGACACCAGGCAGCGTAACCATGGCGTTCTTCCGGGCCTCTGTCACTGAAGGGATGGTGCTTAGGGACATGGGTCATTTCCAGAGGAGGGAAGAGGTGCCACCCTAGCCTTCGGCGGGCGGCTTGGGTGCGCCGGGTTTGGTG
Organism: Glandirana rugosa; assembly: GCA_018402905.1. Classification (NCBI taxonomy): domain Eukaryota; kingdom Metazoa; phylum Chordata; class Amphibia; order Anura; family Ranidae; genus Glandirana; species Glandirana rugosa. The sequence continues at coordinate 57,199 of BLSH010503754.1, forward strand.
GAAGAGACGTGACCCGGCAACGGCCGACAGGGGGAGACAACAAGACAGCACAGAGCCACAGCCCCACTATATAGAACATTGGAGTAGAAAGCATGTATTAGTATAATCATAAATTTATGCTATAGAAATAGGGGGCCAGAACAAAAATATTACCCCAATGACTAAACATAAGTTAGTAATTTTCAACAGGCAGTGAATAATTGCAGTTAAAGTCACAAGCAATTCACTTCACTTTTTACAATATAATTTTTACACACAGTATATTTCTATGTAGTTTTAATTTCTATACAGTCATTTCTATTTGAATCAGATAGAACCGGCAGAGATCAAAAAAAAAAAAAGGGGAAGTAAAGAATTGTAAAAGACTGACTTGGAGAAATCAGTATTATTGTGCTATTTGATACATTATGTTGTTATTGTTCCCAGCCTCCTGATACAAAGCCATCTAGAAAAGGTTTATAAGAGGTGGTTTCATTTAAGCCCGGGTACGATGTAGCTTTCAAAGAGTATATCCAGCGTGTTTCTGATTGTAACAAATTTTTGTTCCAATCGCCACCACGTGGATTGGGGTGAATACGATCCAGAATTAAGAATTTGCACCCAAGCCACCCGCCGAAGGCTAGGGCGGCACCTCTTCCCTCCTCTGGAAACGACCCATGTCCCTAGGCACCGCCCCTTCAGTGATGGAGGCCCGGAAGAACGCCATGTTTACGCTGCCTGGTGTCACCAGGCAGCGTCTGCTGTGATGGGCGGTCCGGGGGAGGGCTGTGCGTCTGTGACTTAGCCAGCTACAGACGTCACATCCTGCCTTGGGTGGGCGTCCTTGTCTGGCTAGTCGGGAGCTTCGCTATTGGATGACCCACCAGACAGAGCCTTCAATCATGTGGGCTCCATAAATCAGCTGTGTCCATTTGCCTTATTTAAGGCCACAGCTGAGCCAGCCAGCTTTTGTGTCGGCACTCTCTCCAGAGAGGGATCTCTGCTCTACAAGCTGGCGGTCTTTTCACATCAATAGTGATTTGATGAACTTGTTTCTATCTCTCTCTAATGCTTTGTCTGCAAGTCTATTTTTCCCCTTTTTAAGAGTTTAAAAGTGCTTCATAGCCAACGTTATGCCTACTGGCCTTTTAGGAAGTGGTTACGGCACCCCTTAGTGGCTAAGTGAGATATTTACACTTTTTAATCTTTTTTACTTGTTTTGCATCAGTACTCCATTGGTAATATGTCTTTACATATTTAATCTGATACTTTAATACTACTCCAGTATATCCCGGCCTTTTCATCTCCTGAGTGGCGGTACCTGGAGCTCTTGTTTAGAGGGAAGCAGCTGATCTGGCTTTGAAAGGCAGGTTTATATGGGATAGCACATCTCTGGACAATCTTGAAACAGGTATGGCTGCAAAAGTCACCTTAACTAATTTCAGTTTTTTGACAGGCATAATACTTCATCTTTCTTCCTTTATTTTTCAGAAATATGTGACTTACTCTGTACAAGATAAATACCTCTGATGAAGGTCAATATGTACCGAAATGCATTAGATCTTGTACACTAGTATTTGTCAACTGATCTACTGTATGCTAATGTGCTTGAGTTTTACCTGAATTTTCAATTAATTTTATCTCCATTTTGTACCCAATAAAATATACAATTTTTTTTACAAATATTTGTTTTTTTGTGCCTTAAAAATCCCAACCTGAGGGTTTCCAAACTAATTCAACCTCCACCTATAGTGCTTGATTGGTGCACACATGCTGCATGCTTATTTGTAAGTTTGTCATCAAGCTTTGGATGTAATGCACCTGTGTATAAATCATAAAATTCCCTGAAGAAGGCTAACACACAGTTGATTCTGGAACATGTTGGGATAGTCAAGAAGTTCACCCCACTGGCCCTTACATATATGTGACAGTGTATGGGTACACTTGATATTATAGGGTTATTCCATTTGTATACTGTATGCAGCACTTTATATTGTTTTTATTGTGTATATTCACCAATCCAAAGGGTATATTCCTCTTGGTTTTTTATTATTGTTAATACATAATACATTTTCTTTACTACTTTTATGATATAAACCTTTTGATACATGTTTTTTTGCCTATAAAGTCCAAGCGAGTCATATGACGTCTTCCCGTATTCCCTCAGACACAGCCCATCCCCAGTCAGTGTAAAGAGGCATTTAAAAAAATGGCTCTTTACCACATGACCGGCTGTGTCCAATCACAGCCGGTCACATGCACTGTCCTCGTTCACAGAGCGGTGATTGGGGATGAAGCTTGTCATCCTGACTCAGCCCATCCCCGATCACGGTAAAGAGCCAATGAAATTGGCTATTTAACACGTGGCCGGCTGTGTCCAATCACAGCTGGTCACAGAATGTCACCGTGACAGAGCCCATTCCCGAACGTGATAAAGAGCCACAGCCGGTCACAGAATGTCAACAATCCTCGGTAATAAAGTGTTACCGGGTTCTCCTCCTCACATACGGATTGTGTGTGAGGAAGAGATTGCGGTAACAGCTCAGTACCACTTACAGTAAACACCAATCACACTGATTGCCCCTCCAGTAATAAAGAGTACCTGTTACCAGCCCATCAAAGTACCTGCCACCAGCCCATCTGAGTACCCGAGTAACTGTCACCAGCCCATCTGAGTACCCGTCACCAGCCCATCTGAGTACCCGAGTATCTGTCAACAGGCCATCAGAGTACCCGAGCACCTGTCGCCAGCCCATCAGAGTATCCGAGCACCTGCCACAAGCCCATCAGAGTACTCAAGTACCTGTCACCAGCCCATCTGAATACCCGAGAACCTGTCACCAGCACATCGGAATACCTTTCACCAGCCTATCTGAGTACATGTCACCAGCCCATCTGAGTACCCGAGTGCCTATCACCAGCCCAGCAGAGTGCCCGAGTAACTGTCACCAGTACAACAGAGTACCTGAGTACCTGTCAGCGCCCCATCTGAGTACATGTCACCAGCCCATCTGAGTACCCAAGTGCCTGTCACCAGCCCATCTAAGTACCCGAGTACCTGTCACCAGCCCATCTGAGTACCTGTCACCAGCCTATATGAGTACCCAAGTAACTGTCACTAGCCCATCAGAGTACCCGGGCAGCTGTCACCAGCCCATACGTATACCCGAGTACCTGTCACCAGCCCATAAGAGTACAAGAGTACCTGTCATCAGCCCACCAGAGTGCCTGAGTAACTGTCACCAGCCAATCTGAGTAACTGTCACCAGCCAACCTGAGTACCCGATTCCCTTTCACCAGCCCATCTGAGTGCCCAAGTACCTGTTACCAGCCCATCTGAGTACCCAAGTACCTGTCACCAGCCCATCAGAGTACCCGAGTACCTGTCACTAGCCCATCAGAGTATCTGAGTACCTATCACCAGCCCATCAGAGTACCTGTCACCAGCCCATCAGAGTACCTGTAACCAGCCCATCTGAGTACCCAAGGAGCTGTCACCACACCATATGAGTACCTGAGTACCTATCACCAGCCCATCAGAGCACCCAAGTACCTGTCACTAGGTACCTGTCACCAGCCTGAGTATCTGAGTACCCGAGTACCTTTCACCAGATCATCTGAGTACCCGAGTACCTGTCATCAGCCCATCTGAGTACCCGAGTACCTGTCACCAGCCCATCAGATTACTCAAGTACCTGTCACAATTCCATCAAAGTACCTGTCACCAGCCTATCTGAGAATCTGAATACCGAGTACCTGTCACCAGCCCATCAGAGGACCCGAGTACCTGTCACCAGCCCATTTCGGTACCCGAGTACCTGTCACCAGTCCATCTGAGTTCCTATAACCAGCCCATCAGAGTACCCGAGTAGCTGTCACCAGCCCATCGGAGTACCCGAGTACTTGTCACCAGCCCAACAGATTACTCGAGTACCTTTCACCATTCCATCTAAGTACCTGTCACCAGCCTATCTGAGAATCTGAATACCCGAGTACCTGTCACCAGCCCATCAGAGGACCCGAGAACCTGTCACCAGCCCATCATGGTACCCGAGTACCTGTCACCAGCCCATCTGAGTACCTGTCACCAGCCCATCAGAGTACCAAAGTACCTGTCGCCAGTCCATCTGAGTTCCTATAACCAGCCCATCAGAGTACCCGAGTAGCTGTCACCAGCCCATCGGAGTACCCGAGTACCTGTCACCAGCCCATCTGAGTACATGTCACCAGACTATCTGAGTATCTTAGTGCCTGAGTACCTGTCACCAGCCCAGCAGAGTACCCGAGTGACTGTCACCAGCCCATCTGAGTACCTGTTATCAGACTATCTGAGTATCTGAGTGCCTGAGTACCTGTCATTAGCCCAGCAGAGTAACCACGTACCTTTCACCAGCCCATCTGTGTACCCGAGTACCTTTCACCAGCCCATCTGAGTACCTGAGTACCTGTCACCAGCCCATCTGAGTACCCGAGTACATGTCACCAGCCCATCTGAGTACATGTCACCAGACTATCTGAGTATCTAAGTACCTGAGTACCTGTCACCAGCCCAGCAGAGTACCCGAGTGACTGTCACCAGCCCATCTGAGTACCTGTTATCAGCCTACCTGAGTGCCTGAGTACCTGTCACCAGCCCAGCAGAGTAACCACATACCTGTCACCCGCCCATCTGTGTACCCGAGTACCTTTCACCAGCCCATCTGAGTACATGAGTACCTGTCACCAGCCCATCTGAGTACCCGAGTACCTGTCACCAGCCCATCTGGGTGATCAAGTACCTGTCACCATCCCATCAGAGTATCCGAGAACCTGTCACCAGCACATCTGATTACATGTCACCAGCAAATCTGAGTACCTGAGTGACTGCCACCAGCCCATCTGAGTACCCGACTACCTGTCCCCAGCCCATCAGAGTACCCGAGTACCTGTCAACAGCCCATCAAAGTACCCAAGTACCTGTCACCAGCCCATCTGAGTACCCGACTACCTGTCACCAGCCCAACAGAGTACCCGAGTACCTGTCAACAGCCAATCAAAGTACCCAAGTACCTGTCAATATCCCATCTGAGTACCTGTCACAAGCTTATCTGAGTACCCGAGTACCTATCACCAGCTCATCTGAGTACCCGGGTGCCTGTCAACAGGCCATCAGAGTACCCGAGCACCTGTCACCAGCCCACCAAAGTACCTGAGTAATTGTCACCAGCCCATCTGAGTACCCGACTACCTGTCACCAGCCCATCAGAGTACCCGAGTACCTGTCAACAGCCCATCAAAGTACCCAAGTACCTGTCACCAGCCCATCTGTGTACCCGACTACCTGTCACCAGCCCATCAGAGTACCCGAGTACCTGTCAACAGCCAATCAAAGTACCCAAGTACCTGTCAATATCCCATCTGAGTACCTGTCACAAGCTTATCTGAGTATCCGAGTACCCAAGTACCTATCACTAGCTCATCTTAGTATCTGAGTAACTGTAACCAACCCATCAGAGTATATGAGTACCTGTCAACAGCCCATCAAAGTACCTGAGTACCTGTCACCAGCCCATCAGAGTACCCGAGTACCTGTCAATATCCTATCTGAGTACCTGCCACCAGCCTATCTGAGTGTCCGAGTACCTATCACCAGCTCATCTGAGTACCCGAGTACCTGTCACCAACCCATCAGAGTACCTGTCACCAGCCCACCAAAGTACCGGAGTACCTGTCACCAGCCCATCTGAGTACCCAACTACCTGTCACCAGCCCACCAAAGTACCCGAGTACCTGTCAACATCCCATCAAAGTACCCAAGTACCTGTCACCAGCCCATCTGAGTACCCATCAATATCCCATCTGAGTACCTGTCACCAGCTTATCTGAGTACCCAAGTACCTATCACTAGCTCATCTTAGTACCTGAGTATTTGTAACCAACCCATCAGAGTACCTGAGAACCTGTCACCAGCCCATCAGAGTACCTGAGAACCCTTTCACCAGCCCATCAGAGTACCTGAGTACCTGTCACCACCCCATCAGAGTACATGTCACCAGCTCATCTGAGTACCCAAGTAGCTCTCACTAGCCCATCAGAGTACCCGAGTAGCTGTCACCAGTCCATCCGTTTACCTGTCATCAGCCCACCAGAGTGCCTGTGTAACTGTCACCAGCCCACCTGAGTACCCGATTCCCTTTCACCAGCCCATCTGAGTGCCCAAGTACCTGTTACCAGCCCATCTGAGTACCTGTCACTAGCCTATCTGAGTACCCAAGTAGCAGTCACCAGCCCATCAGAATACCTGAGTAGCTGTCACCAGTCCATCCGAGTCCCCGAGTTCCTGTCACCAGCCCATCAGAATACTCGAGTACTTGTTAGGAGCCCATCTGAGACATTTTAACATCTGATCCAATCATCTCCTAGGTCTAAAGGGAGAGGTTCTAGCTGTTGCTATAAGTGACACATTATTGTTCAAAAATCATCTCCTAGTTCTAAAGGGAGAGCTTCCAGCTGTTGCTTAGAGGGACAGATTATTGTTCAAAAATCATTGCCTACTCCTATAGGGCCAGGTTCCAGCTGTTGCTGTAAGTGACAAATTATTGTTCAAAAATCATCTCCTAGTTCTAAAGGGAGAGCTTCCAGCTGTTGGTGTGAGCGGTGCATTTCTTGCACCAAAATAAAAAGTCCGTCTATGTTGGTGTTTTCAAAAAAAAAAAAAGGTATTAATTGGTATTAATAAATACTTACATAGGGCTACATAGTACATTTGCGGGCACTATGAGGTGAGCAAATAAGGGACGTGGTCATGGTGATGCTGGTGCTGCTGGTGTTGGTGGTGTTGGTGAACCTCCTGTTGGAAGGAGAGGACGTGGTTGAGGTGTGCCAGCTACACGCACAAGGGAAACACCTTCCTCAGGTAGCCAACAGAACCTTCACCGGTATATGGTAGGCCCGAATGCCCCTCAACGATTGGTGAGGCCAGAACAAGTACAGGCGATAGTAGATTGGGTGGCTGACAATGCCTCCAGTTCCTTTACATTGTCTCCCTTCCGGTACCTTGATGAAAGCTCAGAGTTGGCACCTGAACTCCATGGCCATCTGTCTTTCACCTCAGCCCCTTGTAAATTAGCCAAGCAGTCTGAGCCCCAAGTCCTGCAAGAGACTCTTATGCTTTTTGATGACTCTCCTGGTGTGCTTTCCGTGGGCCATCCACATAGCGCTGACCCAGAAGTGGAAGACATTGAGTGCACCGATGCACAACCACTTCTGTTGCAGGATGAGGACATGGAAACACCAGCGCAGAACGTCTCTGATGATGATGAAACACAGGCGCCAACTGCTGCAGCTTGCCTCAGTGTGCAGACTGACAAGGAGGGCAGTGGTGAAGGGTGGGTGGAAGATGATGTGGAGGATGATGAGGTCCTAGACCTCACATGGAATGAGGGTCATGCGAGTGACGTGTGCAGTTTGGATGAAGAGGTGGTGGTTGCACACAGGCACCAGCACAGCAAAAGAGGAAGCAGGTTGCAAAAGCGGAGCGAGCGTCCCCTAGACAGTATGCCTGCTACTACCCACCGCACCCAGGGACCTAGCACACCAAAGGCAGCTCAAAGGCATCCCCCCCACGTGGCAATTCTTCAGACAATGTGCTAACGACAAGACACAAGTGATTTGCAAGCTGTGCAATGATAGCCTGAGCTGGGGCATAAATGTTCTCAACCTGAGCACAACCCCCATGACCAGGCATCTAAATTCAAGGCACAAGCTGCATTGAAATAATTACCTCAAAATCCAAGAAAGGTCTCGGCCTCCTCCTGCTTCCTCTTCTGCTGCTGCCTTGGCCTCTTCCTCCACCTCTACAGTGCCAGTGTCACCTGCCACCCAGCAAACAGAGGATGTGACAGCAACGCCACCATGTCCGCCACCGTCCCCAAGCATTTCCACACCAGGGTCCCATGGAAGCTTACAGCTGTCCATCTCCCAAACACTGGAGAGAAAGAGAAAGTGCCCCCCTACCCACTCACGATCCCTGGCCCTGAATGCCAGCATTTCAAAATTCCTGGCCTTTGAAATGCTTTCATTCTGTCTGGTGGACACGGACAGTTTCAAAAACCTGATGGTGGTGGCTGTACCACAGTATGTGGTTCCCAGCCGCCACTACTTTTCCAGACGAGCCATCCCTTCCCTGCACAAACA
>BLSH010503754.1:119525-133376 GCA_018402905.1 Glandirana rugosa
CATACACGTCACACGAATTGTAGTCTCAGGTGTCTCAAGACGAAATGTAGTGTCAGTTGTTTCAAGAGGGAATGTTGTCTCAGGTGTCTCAAGGGGAAATGTAGTCCCAGGTGTTTCAAGGGGGTACGTGACATTCCTTTTAGGACGTCTGAGACTACATTCCACCTACGTTACAGCCTTTGTCTGGTGGAAGGCGTCTCATTTTTGTGATTCCATTCCATCTCAATGACTATATTCCTCCTTATAAGTATAGTCACAGAGGGGAATGGAATCACATAAGTGAGGGGGACTGTAGTCACTGGGGGGTCGGTCTTCCTTCCTCCATCCCTCGTTCAACTCAGACGCGAGCCACACCCCCTAAAGCCACGCCCACCATTTAGTTTAGGCCACACCCATTTTCGCCGCGGCGCACGTTCCGCGCCACATTTTTCCGGGCTAGAGCCCCTGGTCTTTTTCCAACCTAGCAACGCCCCTGGCTGGGGGGTCACTGATGTCAGGGGGAGTGAATACACTAAGGTAAGGGGAGACACTGATATGAATATTCCTCCTTATATCAGTAACTCTACCTTACCTTAGTGTTTTTACTCTGCGGAAGGTGGTCTGTTTCCGACATTGCATCCACCTTACATCAGAGTCTGCAGGATTTTCCTTACAGTGCATGGGGGAACTTTGTGGACCCTGATGTAAAGGGGAACTCTGTGGACTCTGTTGTAAGGGAGAACTTTGTTGACTGTGATGTAAAGCAGAACTCTGTGGACTCTGATGTTAAGCACACTGCACATACCACCCACCTCCATACCCTCCACACTCTGCTGTACATACTACCCACCGCTGCACGCTCTGCTTTGTATATTCCCTATTTATAAGTATTTCATTCTGCACTATGTAAGTCACCTCAGACTCTTTTAAACCACACCCCTTTAAGCCGCACCCACTATTTTGCGCAATTTATACCACAGCCACATTTCACAGTGGCACACATTTTTTTATTAGGATGCCTAGGGCCCACTTTTTATCTCGCACACGGGCCCACTGATTTCATGATACACCCCTGCTACTATGGCTCATAGTTGCCAGTATCGGGTCCAAGTCTGCTGCTTATTTTAATCTTATGTCTTCAGCTTTGATATATTAGTTTTCGATGTATGCGTGTAAACATGATAAACATAAATTCTGTGTGTGTCTATAAATGTACTTACTGTATCTTTTTTATTTAAAGCATTCATTGTATTCAGCCCCAATACGCCTCCTGAAGAAGACCTAGTGTGGGTGAAACATGCTGAGCAGGGGTTTGCTGATGTGATGTATGATATGTATCTTTCACATGAAGACATTGTATTATCTCTGATTTATGTCTTTTTTTTTTAAAGAAAAAAACTCTCGTATCTACAATAAATATGTGACTTTTTAACAAAAAATATGTTTATTGGTATATCTTGGCCCCTTAAACGTCCCTGATCCCTATGGGTTCAGTTAACCCCTTTTTTCCACTGAGGAGGATACAGTTAGGGACCACAGTCATATAGCTACTGTATTCACGGACTTCTTTAAGGATGCATACACATCTAAAGTATAACCTACAGGGGAGGCCCTGACCCAGTTTTTGCATCAGTGCTCCTTGCCGCAGTTCTCCCCCCAGGATGCCCTTATGTTAAATGCCCCACTTAAGCTAGATGAATTATCTATGGCAGTCTCACAAATGGCCAATGTTGTAGAAATTTAGGATGTGTATTATGTATTGTCACAGTGTCTCCCAGTGTTGGTTTAACAATATTCTCTGTGCACAGTGAACATGGCTTTAACCGATATTGAGGAAAGGCCATTTACAATGGAAACCTTCCATTATTTGATAACTACACGCTACCCGCCCGATCATCCCGGCCAGGAGGCGCCCTGAGCGGTTAACGCTGGAGCAAACGCCGGTCCGGATCTTTGAGGTGCAATGCACGTTCTGTGGCACAGGTGTATTACCGTCAATCGGGGGGCCCCTGTATTATGTACAGATTGATCTGCTTGGCGGCAATTTACTTGCATTATGGAATTAGTATTGCCTTTTATGTAAGGATAATGATCTGTAAGCTTTCTGTCGCATCTGATCAATGTGACAGAAATCTACAGCTATATTCCTTTGTGCATAATTTACCCTTTAATGGAACAGTAGTATAATCGCCATGAAGTATAGTTCATAGAGCTGTATTTGATAGCGATTCGTTGTAATGGCAGTTCGAGGTTTGCATGTATGGCATTTTGCTTGGAGGGCCTCTGTGAGACATCATATTGGTTTCAATGGAAGCCATGTGTCCACATGGCTTTCATTGTTATCTGGAGACAGCTGTTGCTCATACGGGCCAGCCAACCCCCATGCATGCACGCCTCTTCTATTGTATCGTTTGAATATAAACAAGTGTGTCATTGGTTGGTGGTTTTGTATTGAGCTCATGTTATGTGACTGTGCCTTGTAGGCTGATTGGCTGATTGTGAAGCCACCAAGTTTCTTTGTTACCCCTGTTTGATTCCTATAAATAAAGCCTGAAAGCTCGGTCACCCAGGACAACCCTGCGAGCTCGCCATGTGAGAAAAGCTATTTGTGTCTGTCTTACTTGCTTTAACACGAGTGCACTCAAATGCATTATGCAAAAGAGCTGAAAAGTGCGCTTATTAGAGCAGCTAAATTATAATGCATACAAGGTATTATAATTGCCCTTACAGAAATGGCGAGTCAAAGAATTTTTGGAGCCTACAGAAATTTCCGTCACAGCGGACCGAAGGGAGGAAGCGATCCGGACAGGACATCAAAACGGCCAGCTATTGGTAAAACCGATTTTATTTCAATTTTTGAAATCTTTTGCTATCCTGAGTCCAGGATGTGCTTTCTCTGTCCGCTGTGTCAGGTAAATTCTGCTTTGTTAAAGAACCTGTTTTTCCTCTTTTTTGCATAATGGCGGGGGTTTTCATTGCTATTGCAGTTAGGTCTATTGATTAGGAAGAAAACCTATACTGGTCCTCTATAGGTCCTAATTAATACACCTAAAGTGTGTGTTATGAGTAACTGTATGCTTTGAATGCGTGATCGGTATGTATGATTATGAATATGCTTTGAATGTGTGATCGGTATGTATGATTATGGCTATACTTTGAATGCATGATCTGTATCAGTGTTGTGTGTGCTATGTTGTAATTTTGGTGGTAATTCGTTTGGAGTCTCAGATTGTATTGTCAGTCTGTAAGGGGAGAGTTTTCAGTTTGGGCTGCTTTTGGCGGGAACGGCGTAAGTTACCACCATTTTGTTGTAATGTTGTTTTGCGTAGTCCCAGCTGTAATTCAGTTTTTGGTAGAGACAATCTGTTGTTAGACGGCTATTCAGCTTTAAGTGTGAAACCGAGTTAACATTACAGTGTATAGAGGTCTTTTTATGCTATGTTTGCTTACGAATTGCGCCTTTTTGATTTTTGGCGGCAAGTTTAGACACAGTATTGTAATCGTAAAGAGGTTTTGTGCTTTTTACACTGTAATTCAGCTCTGGTTCTGTCTGTTTATAGTACAACTCATTTGTTAATGAAACCGTTGGTTATTTTAGACGCTGACGTTTGAGTAGCACATGGCTGTCCCGGGTTTTCGACTGAGTTTCTAGTGGCGAATGGCGCCGTGCAGCTGAAAATCAGCATTCAGTGAGGATGGTTAATTTCAATGCTGTATTTCAAATCCAGTTGATAAATTCTGTGTTATGCGTTTTTAGTGTTCTAACACCAAAATCCATGTATTTGTACTGTGGTTGGTGGTCCTCGGTGCGGTCGTTTTGTTTCCATCACGTGTTTGGCGTAATTTTCTCCTGGTACAGAGGGCCATGGGGTTGTAATGTTGCTTCACTTACTGCCATTTTGTGTTGTGGTGATTGAAACCCACATGGTGTGTCCGCCATCTTGGAGTACTGACAAAGGAGCCACATGGCTGAGATGCCATATTGAATTCCGTTGCATCATCGTTTTTGTTTTTTCATGTTCAACTGTTTTTACACTTTTGTTTGGAAAGGCAACTTTTTATAAGCGTCATTACGTGATGTTTTTGCATCGGTTTTAGCCAGCTTTGTTTGACTTGTTCAGATTTAGCGTCTTTATACAATTCATCTGTTTTTGTGTTTTATCTTTGGTTTTGGATACAGCTGTTTTGTTTTTATAACTTTTTCAGTTTTATGTAGGCATTTATGTTTTAAGCAGCTTTTTCATAGGGTTTTTGTTGCATAACCATTGATTTTTCAATGATGGACTACAGTGTCGAGTATAACTGATCCATTCTTGTATTGGATTCAGTTTTGTTTAAAATCAGGTTTGTTTTGGACTAATTTGTGGTTAGTGCTATAGGGATAGTGTTTTCTACGGTAGTTTGTGTTCCAGGAGACATTATACCTTTCAGTGCGTAATCAGTAACCGGCATCTCCATTTCTTTAGTCTGACATCAGGAAATAGACTGAAGCCAAGGTTTATATAGTGAGGATTTAATTGTACTTCCGTGGCTGTTTGGCTGCATGGGTTAGGTCGGAACGAATGTGTACTTTGGGCCGGTCTATGTGAAACAGGAGAAAGCGACACGTTTGTTCCAGTCTTCAACGTGTGAGGAGCAGATTCTGAAAACCGCCCCACGTGTAACCGTGTCAGTACCGGGGGTGGGGAGAGAGTGGTAGTTGCTGAGCTGTATAGCCGTACAAATCCACCGGGTGGAGGTTTCTAGCTGACCGGCGGGGAAGCCGTGTATACTAATCGGAGTCGGAAGCAAGCTAGCACTGCAAAAGAAGGCACCCGGCAGTGTTGCTCCTAAACTTGGCGCAAAAGTCTATTCGAATCGACATGGGCAATGGGCCGTCCATGTATGAGGGAGGAAGCGAGGCCTCTCAATCTAGCCAAACAGCTTCGCGGTACATAAAGTCTGTGTTTGGGGCTCGGGCCATGTGACCCCTCAAAAAGTGGATGTTCCTTTGATGTCTGGAGGTGGGAGAAGTTCATTACTGAATTAGGACCAGGCTCCGGACAACAAAGACGCTGGATATAGTGATATTGTGGCTTCAGAAATCTATTATGTTGTATTAACAGAATATGCAGGGTGCGCTTTCAGTCCGGGTGATGCACATTTTGTATACCTGGCCAGAGGGGAAAGCCATAGTTATGTGATCCACTAAGGGCAGCCGGGGAAGGATTGGATGTGTATTACATGATTTTCTGGTCATTGTGAAATGTATCGTGTTAGCCCTTGGAAAGAACGTTGCTGGGTAAAGCCCAACCTAACCAATTGTGTGTTTACTTCGTCTGCTTTTCATCTTTGTCTTGCTTAAGTTTTTTTAAGTAGCATGGTAACTATGAAATCTCTCCCTTTGCATTTGTATCTAAATGTTTGTCTTATGTCTTATTCTCATTGTTTGTATGTAATATGTTATTTTTGTAGGAACGTGAAAGTAAGAGTTACAGAGGTTTGTTATTGGTTGTAGGAAATGTACATATTGTGATATTCTTATTTTGGTCAAAGTGGAACTTTGACTTGCAAGCAGCCCACAAGAGTTGTGTTCAAAACTAAGTAGATCCCCCATGGGTAATTCAATTCAATACACACCCAGCCATGCCTTTCTTTTCAAATCTAGCTCATCACCCCAGGCTAAGGTATTATAATGTACTTGAGAAAACGGAGTTGGCAGCGCAAGCACGGGAGTGAGGGTTGGGGGAGCCCAGACAGATTGAGGCTGCGGGCTCTTGGGGGGGGGGGGCGGGGGAGGAGGGGGGACCCTCCGTTAGTCACCTGGTGGTTGGGCAGGTTGAGGGATGGTCAAGTGACCTGGAGGAACAGAAGGCAATGTTCAACAAGTCTATATGTACAAAGGTATGTACACAAGTCCGTGCGTATAAAATTCCTGGTATAGTCTATTGCTGGGATGGTGGAAATCACTGTGACACTGGTAGGCTGCACCACTAAGAAGTAACCGGACTCCTGTGGGTAACAAAGAACAAGAAAGGTGCGCCTCTAAGTGCAGTAGTGTATAAAACAAATTTATTAAACAAGATTAAAACTACAGATTAGGACAACTATAGCCAGCAGTGGCTGACACTGCCATGCGCACCTGCACACTACCATTGTGAGTAGTTTTAATCTTGTTTAATACATTTGTTTTATACACTACTGCACTTAGAGGCGCACCTTTTTTGTTCTTTATTATAATGTACTTGGAAGACTATCTGTGTGTCTCCAAGCGTATTTCACACCTGCTTCCTGCCCAGTGTCACCGTGCATCTCTGTTTACTCCCAGAGATTCTGTGTCCCTAAGTAAATACATTTTAGAGGGTCACTTAATGTTGAAAAGGGTAGGGCCTGAGTAGACATACTGGGATAGGGAGTTCCAGAGGTTCTGGAGCAGTCCTGATGGTGAACCTGAGGAGACAACAAGGGAGCTGGAAATTCGGAAAATTGCATTTTTCGTTTCATTAGATCAAAGTGGGAATCTCAGTGGCCATTATTTTGTTTTTGTTTTTTTTTTGCGTCATTCTAAACAGTGCATCTTTTCTTCCTCTTTGTAATGAGAAAGAAAAGGGGGGAGATAATGGTGATGAGAATGACAATTTTCAAACTTACAATACTAACCTCTCTAATTCTAACCAAGTTTGTGACCTAGTAGGACGACATGGACCATACCAGGTTCAGCTGACGACACCAACCTCCCTAAAGCTTGAGGGATGAGAAAACTGTATCCATGCCAGCCACTGCAAGAAGCTGCTCAACGACTGAGGAGTATCTTTTTATTTATATTATTTAGCTTAATGTATTTTAGCAGGGGTAACGATAAAACATCCCAACTTGTTTTTTTTAAATGCACCTCCAACAAGCTAAAACAGTAAACAGGACCCACTGCTGGGTACACTCTAGGCCCCCACCGAGCCTTAATACCCCGGCAGTGGCAGCAGTACATGACATGGATGTGTATGTACATGTGTATATATATATGTGTGTATATGTATATGTATGTATATACGATGTTCATATTCGTAAAAGCAAACAGAAGAAAAAAACTAGCAAAGATCTCAAAAAGACACAAACTAACTTAATGATACATTTCTAGAAGATAAAATTAGTTACAGTTTCAGCTTTAGCTCTGGTTCTTGCCCCTCCCTCACAAAACCAGTATGGGTATCCGGACAACTAAGTGGCCCACAAGTGTGCTTTAACTTAAGGTTTGGTAAAAGGAGTAGTTTTGTAGGATCCACGGTTTGTGAGAAAGGTACAACAGTCAATCTTATAAATTAGACCCCCATCCTTCTCTAGTAGCACCAATAGACTAGATTACATCTGTTGGTAGGAAGAGTGTGACATAAAGACTGAGGGAGGAATCCCCCAGACTGTCCTGTTATTGCGCAATGCAGGGGACCGTTAGAGTCCCCCTGTGCTACTTTAACAGGCCCCTACTACTTCTTATGCCGTTCCACAGCTTATAAGTTAAGACCCCCTAATGCGAGCATGGTGAAATTTGTCCCAGCATCTTACGTCGTGGCCGATCGTTAGGATCTGATGGCGCGAGAGAAGGTAAGAATGGCAGGAACAGCTCAAAGGGAATTGTTAACCAACTCCAACAAGGCCTGGGCATGGTTTCTTGCTTGGACAGGGTGGGGGTTGAATTTAGGAAACGATTGAACAATTTCTCATCCACTGTGGATGGGGTGTTCAAAGAAACCGTTGAAGCTGTGAGGGAGATCTCACGGGGACAGCGACAGAGTCTATTACAGGAAAAGATGACACTTGATTATCTTTCAGCGCAAAAGGGGGGTTTCTGTGAGTTCATAGCAGAAGACTGTTGTTCCTGGATGACAGGCACTAGTAACAAGGTCCAAGTCCATATGGATAAAGTTAGGTCCCTGCTAGGGAGAGCCAGAGCTGTAGCCAGTGAAGGTTGGAATCCTTTCTAAAGGGGTTAGGAGATTTTGGGGAGTTCTTGTTTTTATCATCAGATCCTGGCTGAAGGAAGTAGGGGTATATATACTCATGTTGTTTTGTTTCTATTCCTTCTATATGCCATGATGAGATGTTCCTGCTGCCTGATCAATCAAGTCACCAAAGCCCGAGCAGATGACCACATCTTCCTAGCCAAGACAAGAGGTCCCCTGAAGTCCAGCCCATGTACCAGATGCTGAGGATCTCAGCGATCGCTATAACCCCCACATCATACTTTCCCTCTGAGTCATCCCTCCCGAAGAATACGTGTCAACCATGCTTTTCTTTTGTTCAATGGATGGACTGAATGTGTCCACATGGCTTTCATTGTTATCTGGAGACAGCTGTTGCTCATACGGGCCGGCCAACCCCCATGCATGCACGCCTCTTCTATTGTATCGTTTGAATATAAACAAGTGTGTCATTGGTTGGTGGTTTTGTATTGAGCTCATGTTATGTGACTGTGCCTTGGAGGCTGATTGTGAAGCCACCAAGTTTCTTTGTTACCCCTGTTTGATTCCTATAAATAAAGCCTGAAAGCTCGGCCACCCAGGACAACCCTGCGAGCTCGCCATGTGAGAAAAGCTATTTGTGTCTGTCTTACTTGCTTTAACACGAGTGCACTCAAATGCATTATGCAAAAGAGCTGAAAAGTGTGCTTATTAGAGCAGGTAAATTATAATGCATATAAGGTATTATAATTGCCCTTACAGAAATGGCGAGTCAAAGAATTTTTGGAGCCTACAGAAATTTCTGTCACAGCGGACCGAAGGGAGGAAGCGATCCGGACAGGACATCAAAACAGCCGGCTATTGGTAAAACCAATTTTACTTCAATTTTTGAAATCTTTTGCTGTCCTGAGTCCAGGACATGCTTTCTCTGTCCGCTGTGTCAGGTAAATTCTGCTTTGTCACATGCAAGCTTGCCATGTGAGAAAAGCTATTTGTGTCTGTCTTACTTGCTTTAACACGAGTGCACTCAAATGCATTATGCAAAAGAGCTGAAAAGTGCGCTTATTAGTGCAGGCAAATTATAATACATACAAAGTATTAGAATTGCCCTTACAGCCAATAGTAAATTCCCAGGCGCTGATGGGCTGCCCATTGAGACATACAAAAAATATGCAGATGTTCTTCTCCCATATTTGCTAGAAACACTTAACGAAGCTGTGAAAACGGGGCATTTACCGAGGTCTATGGGCGAAGCAGTGGTGTTGGTGCTTCCCAAGCCGGACAAGGACCCTCGTATAGGCCTATCTCACTGCTTAATGCAGATGTTAAGATCTTGGCCCGAGCCCTGGCAACAAGGCTAGCGGGGGTTGTCTCTGGACTGGTCCATTCTGTCCAGTCTGGGTTTATCCCAGCCAGATCTACAGCTCTGAACCTCAGAAGGCTCTTCCTGAATATCCAAATCCCGGTGGACAAACCAGGTAACAGGGCGATTCTTTCACTCGATGCTGCCAAAGCCTTTGATAGTGTGAATTGGAGATATCTCTGGGCGGTCCTGGGTAGATTTGGGCTGGGAGAAAGATTTATCTCCTGGATAAAATTAGTGTATGCTACCCCAACTGTGCGTGTTTAAAATTAACAATGCATTGTTGGAGTCCTTCCCATTGTTCCGGGGCACTAGGCAGGGGTGTCCTTTGTCGCCCCTGGTTTTTGCCCTGGCGTTAGAACCCCTGGCGGCAAAAATCTGAGAATCACCAGACATAGTAGGATTTAGGAGGGGACAGCAGAAAGATAAGATTTCACTATACGCTGACGACACCCTGTTGTATCTGGGGGACACAAGGGGCTCCTTGTCCACAGTGATGCAGCTTATAGAGCGATTTGGGAGTTATTCTGGCTTCGCTATTGCTTGGCATAAGTCAGTCTTGTTGCCATTGGATGATATATCAGCTGCTCTACCTGATTGTGCCTCTCGGATACAAAAAGTCACGTCATTTAAATACTTTGGGATAATAGTAACAAAGGATCCTACTGACTATATAATCTTTAAATTGAAATCAATATTTCAGAAATTCAAACAGAAGAGCGAGGCATGGTGTAAATTGTCATTAAAGGTTACAGGCTGGGCTAATCTAATTAAGATGATCTGGGCTCCCCAGCTACTATACATACCTCAAAATTTCCCAATATGGATTCCTTCATACTGGTTCCATCGAACAGAATCACAATTTAGAACCCTCATTTGGAAAAAAAGATTGCCCGAATAAAACTAGCTACCCTACAATACCCCAAGGATCAAGGGGGACTGGCCATCCACAAATACAGCACCTTATGGGTTGGGATTCTTCTACTACACCGGATCCCTTCAGAGGTTTACTATTTAACCCAAACTCAACATATACAGCCCTGTCCCATATGGAAATGGATTTTCCGGACGTCCCATCCCACTGCCCCACAATAGGCCTAATTAAAAAAATGATGGGATAGTGTCAGGAGAAGATTGGGAATCACAGGCTTCCTTAATATTACACCCATATGGCACAACAGATCCTATCAGGAGATAGCCAAACTCGACGGACATATGAGATGGGAAATGGCAGGTGTTAAATATCTGTACAAGCTTTTTGGGGACTCGGGCTTAAAGTCTTATACTCAATTGGTGGCGGAGTTCCCACTACTTGAGAACTCCTAATATCAATATCTCCAATTACGTCATGCTATTAGATGCCAGAGCGACCAGTTGCGGCTAAGATTGACAGAATCTCCCTTTTTGGAGTCCATATATGGGGAAACTGAGAAAAAGAGTGTTCTTTCCAGAACATGCATACAATTATTAGCACCTATACAAGCCCCCAATGTATTGTCATGTATTAGATAGAAATGGGAAAGAGACATTGGTCCGATTGATGGGGAAAAATGGGAGCAGATACTGGCTGCCGGACCTCTTGTGTCGGTATCCACGGCCCAAAAGCTATCACATCTGTTTATTCTACATTGTGTATATAGGCCCCCGGCTCAACTGCATACATGGGGAAGAAGAGAGAGACCCTTGTGCCCCAAGTGCCAGACCCACCAAGGAGATCTTATCCATATCATGTCATCAAGACAATCAGTAGCATATACCAAGTTACTCTATCACTAGATCCTGTGATTTGTCTGCTGGGCAGCTTAGACGAAGAAATGTACCCACCTCCAGTATATATAGCACTGCTTAGACTCCTTTACTTAGGCAGAAAGTTGATAGTGAAGTTCTGGTTGTCTGCACAGATACCGACATGTGTGCAATGGATTCAGGCTGTTAACAATATTCTTATCCGGGAAAAGAATACATATCTACAGTATCTCACAAAAACTCAGAATAACTCAACACACAACCATTAATGTCTAAACTGCTGGCAACAAAAGTGAGTACACCCCTAAGGGAAACTGTCCAAATTGGGCCCAATTAGCCATTTTCCCTCCCCCTCATGTGACTTGTTAGTATTACAAGATTTCAGGTGTGAATGGGGAGTAGGTGTGTTGAATTTGGTGTTATCGCTCTCACTCTGTCATACTGGTCACTGGAAGTTCAACATGGCACCTCATGGCAAAGAACTCTCTGAGGATCTGAAAAAAAAAGAATTGTTGCTCTATATAAAGATGGCCTAGGCTATAAGAAGATTGCCAAGACCCTGAAACTGAGCTGCAGCACGGTGTTTAAGACCATACAGTGGTTTAACAGGACAGGATCCACTCAGAACAGGTCTCAACCAAAGAGGCTGAGTGCACGTGCTCAGCGTCATATCCAGAGGTTGTCTTTGGAAAATAGAGGTATGAGTGCTGCCAGCATTGCTGCAGAGGTTGAAGGGGTGGGGGGGGTCAGCCTGTCAGTGCTCAGACCATACACCGCACACTGCATCAAATTGGTCTGCATGGCTGTTGTCCCAGAAGGAAGCCTCTTCTAAAGATGATGCACAAGAAAGCCTGCAAACAGTTTGTTGAAGACAAGCAGGCTAAGGACATGGATTTTTTTCCTCTTTTTTTAAATAGTGTCGCGCTAAGTGAAACAATTAGTAACTCAAAGTGTGAAATTGGTAAACATATACACAGGTGAAATATTAATCAAAAGTCCATATCAGAGTCCATATAAAATAATAAAGCATAGTAATTGATGAAGCATAGATAACTCTACTGGATGTCTTCATATATCTAGCACAGTGGGCATGCAGTAAACCAAGTGTAATGCAACCACCGCCACCGGATAAGATGTATGCTTACCCTCTAGAGTTGACACACCTATTACGGGTGGTCAAAAACAGCATGTGAGTAAGACTCCTCTATGTCTTCAAGCCAAAGTACTGGAACAAAACTTCCCAATATTCCGTCCAAACCATATACACCATACGTTCCCCTCATCAAAGCAGGTGCATCAAATCAGGAAAGAAAAGGGGTAGACATAGTGTAAATCCGTATAAAAGCGTTAAAGATGTATTTAAAGGTTGCACTTACATATAGGCAATAAAAACACAGCATGTAAACATCACATCTCCCACAATGACAAGTTGAATGGTGAAGCGGTACTGGAACGCAGCTGTCGCCTTACAGGTTTCATCTAATCAGACTTCTTCCTGGGGCCTATCATTTTTTATTTTTCACTAGCGCAGTGTATTCTTTGTTCCTAAGGACATGCATTACAGGAACCATGTCCTGTGGTCTGATGAGACCAAGATAAACGTATTTGGTTTAGATGGTGTCAAGCGTGTGTGGCGGCAACCAGGTGACGAGTACAAAGACAAGTGTGTCTTGCCTACAGTCAAACATGGTGGTGGGAGTGTCATGGTCTGGGGCTACATGAGTGCTGCCAGCACTGGGGAGCTACAGTTCATTGAGGGAACCATGAATGCCAACATGTACTGTGACATACTGAAGCAGAGCTTGATCCCCTCCCTTCGGAGACTGAGCTGCAGGGCAGTATTCCAACATGATAACGACCCCAAATACACCTCCAAGACGAACACTGTCTTGCTAAAGAAGCTGAAGGTAAAGGTGATGGACTGGCCAAGCATGTCTCCAGACCTAAACACTATTGAGCATCTGTGGGGCATCCTCAAACGGAAGGTGGAGGAGCGCAAGGTATCTAACATCCACCAGCTCCGTGATGTCATCATGGAGTAGAGGAAGAGGACTCCAGTGGCAACCTGTGAAGCTCTGGTGAACTCCATGCCCAAGAGGGTTAAGGAAGTGCTGGAAAATAATGGTGACCACACAAAATATTGACACTTTGGGCCCAATTTGGACATTTTCACTTAGGGGTGTACTCACTTTTGTTGCCAGCAGTTTAGACATTAATGACTGTGTGTTGAGTTATTTTGAGGGGACAGCAAATTTACACTGTTATACAAGCTGTACACTCACTACTTTACATTGTAGCAAAGTGGCATTTCTTCAGTGTTGTCACATTAAACGATAGAATAAAATATTTACAAAAATGTCAGGGGTGTACTCACTTTTAAAGGAAATCTTCCAGAAAATTTGAAAAAATCTGGCAAAGCTGGCTGGAAACACCAGGGGTCTCCCCTACACAACTGGTCCTCAATAAGCTTCTCCAAGGGTAAGGGCACTAACGTATCAATCTCATATCTAATACAGCAAGTACTAGTTAATACATTTGCCATAAAGGTGGGCACACAATATGGATAATGTCATGCTGCACTTAATAAATGGAGAGAACAATCCAGGAAAAAAAACAAAAAAAGGTTTCTCTTGTTTGTTACGTTGCTCTCTTTGAATGTTCAATAAAGGGTAAGGTACTATGATGATATAATGTACAGATGTAATTCATGCATCTGTATTGGATTTATCCTTTGAACTTCCCCCTTTCTTTTTTCTGTACCCTTTCACCACAATAAAGTTTACTTTGATTTAAAAAAAAAAAAAAGAATGGTCGGGTAGGGGGATCACCTCT
>BLSH010503754.1:155608-170519 GCA_018402905.1 Glandirana rugosa
GAAAAAGGAGATATCCGACCACATGGTGAATCGTTTGTCTTTCGTAATCTACACTAACAAAGACGAAGAAAAAGTACATGTGACTCCGACAGATTAGTCGACCTAGGGTAACTTCCTAATGGGTAAGTCTTCTCACTAATATAGAGACTAAAGTAGATCCTCCTCATTACTTATCTCAACTCGCTTGTGGACCTTCAAGCCCAAGACGACCAGGCAGGCTTGAAGCACTGTTTCAGGCCCAGGCCCAGGCCTGCCTTGGGCTTGCTAGCGTGCCTGTTGCTCCGTGCGATCGTTCGGGTTCCGTCCGGACCCGGACCCGGACTTTGTCACGAAGTTCGGACGGACCAGCAGAACCCGAACTTCCAGGTGTTCGCTCAACTCTATTCATTACTCCTCCTAGATGAAATCAGAGATATAATCACTCTTCTGAATGGGTAATCCTTCAATGGGATCCAGCTGATTAGACAGCCTCAGTGTACATGAAAAAGAAGCAGAAACAATCACATCTAATGCTTTCTGTTTGCTAAGTGGTACACCAGCCTATAGAGGAAAAAGAGTCCCCAGTGCCAAAAGATGTTTAGAAAGGAGGGAGCATAAGCAGTTGACCCAGGTGCGTGATGAAAAATCCTCCACCGGAAATAAACACACTGCCTCTCACCTTCACTCCAGGACCATAAGGCCCATGATACACCTTCCTCAATAGAGGGCTTAAACTGGAGACGTTCCCCGCTGGTCTCAAATCCTGTTTGTACCTTTACTGCAGGTCTCGTAAGTACATGCAAAAAGAGATGATAAAAAGCACTCCGTCCGAGTGCAGGAATATACACATGATGTACGTGCTGTGGAGACACCAGAATGATCGTGGGTGACGTCAGACGCTGCTCTTCCGCGTACGCGTTACGTCCGGGGCGGGACTTCCTCAGCGCGGGAGCTGCGAGCACCTCATCACCTCACTCCTTAAATAGCCACAGCATTACTTTAGCACCCTGTAATTCGCACAGGGACAAGGTCACATGTCTCACAATCATGTGCTCACGAGAGGGCGGTCACATGACCGGAAATTCAGCTCAGATGGCCGGAACTAACGTAACTAAGTCTCTCTGGCCATAAACAAAGCACAATACTCCCTCCAGTGGTCAAAAGAGAAATGACAACTTAAAAGAAAACCTCATTTAAAAACATGTAAGGGCTAAGACCATATTAAAATTGTGGAAAACCTTTGTTTTAATAAAAAACGTCTTCCATCATCCCACGATACATCCTGGTGTAATATAACTCAATTTAACAGAAATCAGAACAACCAAAAGATAGAAATAAAATATCAATATACTCAAAATAAAAATAAAAAATACAAAGTCTATAAATAATATCAGTCAGTGAAATTCAAAATCATCTATCTGAAATGAAACAATTTAAGTCAAACTCGACGTTCAAGCCAGAGGGAGCCATCACTCCTGTCTCAAATATCCAGAATGACTCCCTCTGGCTCAGACGCCAAATTAAATTACCCCCCCCCTCCAGTGATGACGCACACTTTCAATCCCCCAGAATTGCAGACCTCTCGGGTCCCTGTGGTGGTGGTCTCTAAAGTTCTTCGAAACACTATGTGTCGGTAGACCCTTTTTAATGTTTGTCACATGCTCTCTAATTCTAACCTGTAGGGGTCTACTGGTCCTCCCTATATATTGGAAGCCACATTGGCACTCCAGCATATACACGACCCCTTTGGTAGCACATGTGATCAAATCTTTAATGGCATACTTTTTACCTGTAACCGTAGAGATAAATTCCTTACGTTTTTTCTTATTATTCCGTACGGTCTTACAGGATAAGCATCTACCACAAGCGTAAAAGCCCGACAGGAAGGAGAATAAACGATTCTCAGAGTACACAGGAGGATCGATCACTCCAGGGGCAACAATATCTCTCAGAGCTCTTGCCTTCCGATAGACAAATTGCGGTCTATCCGGTAATGCAGGACCTAGAACCCGGTCCTGTTTAAGAATGGGCCAATGATTCCGGATAATCCTCTCCACCTTCTTGTGTTGTATACTGTAATCCAGAATAATCCTGAATTCACTTTTCCCTGCTTCAACTACCCTAGGTGGATTACTTAGCATACTATCACGATCCAAGTTTAAAACCTTGTCTCTTTCATGGCAAACCTGGTCGTGATCGTAGCCCTTTTCCAGAAACCTATGTATCAGGACTCCCGATTGAGATTTATAATCATCTTCCAATGAGCAATTGCGCCGAAGGCGCACAAATTGACCCCTCGGAATGTTAGTGAGCCAGTTCCTATGGTGGCAGCTCGTTAAAGGGATGTACGAATTCCTGTGCGTCGGTTTGAAGTGGTTCCTGAATCTGAATACATCCCCCTCCTTGAAGATCTCCAGATCCAGGAATACCATATGTTCAAAATCAACGTTCCAGGTCAGGACAATGTTTTTAGAATTGTCATTCATCTCGGTCATAAAGACTTCGAGATCAGACAATTTACCCTTCCATACCAGAATGAGATCATCAATAAATCTCTTGTAACACATCAGTTGGGGGGGACGATGGGAAAAAATCACCTCTTCCTCCCAGTGGGCCATAAATAAATTGGCCACACTGGGAGCAAATCGAGCACCCATCGCAACTCCCCTGACTTGTAAATAATGTTGCCCTTCATACCAAAAATAATTGTTCAGTAAGCAAAATTCCAAACACTTCAGCAAAAATTTCTTGTGTTTCCTCGATAGGTCAGACTTATCCAATGCCCACCTTACAGAGGAAATCGCATCCTCGTGGTTGATAATAGTAAAAAGCGAACTAACATCCGCTGTTACTAAATAGCATGTAGATGCTGAACCCAAGGACTCCAGAACCTGTATTATGTGTTTGGAATCTTTCAGGTACGCCTCAGTGGTGGTGACTAATGGTTGAAGGAAATAATCTATGTATTGACCCAAACGGGCCGTGACAGAGTCAATCCTGTTAACTATAGGGCGCCCAGGGGGGCGCTCACTGTTCTTATGGATCTTGGGTAAAAAGTAGATCACCAGAGTCCTACAGTGTAATGGGTCCAGATACAATGCTTCCTTCTTACCCAAAATCCCTTTAGTGCTACCTTTTTCAACCAACTGATGTAACTTGTTTTTAAACTCCAACATAGGATCATGACTCAGTAGCTCATAGGTCTCTCTATCTTCCAATAACTGGTTAATTTCCTGCTTGTAATAATCCTTGCTCAATATCACCAACCCCCCCCCCCCTTTGTCTGCCGGACGAATGACAATGTTGTTCCTTTTCTCCAATAACGAGACCCCCTTTCGGAAGTAACCAGGATCACCAACATTCCTAATGTTGAGTGAGCTCAAGTCCTTACAAACCATGTTTTTAAACACATCTAAATATTTGGTGTCTACATTTGGGGGATTGAACGTAGACTTATTCCTAAGACTAGAGTGGACAGAAGATAAGGCATTACGTTGTATGGGGTTGGACAAGAAATATTTCTTAATATTGAGGGACCGCATAAACTTATGAACACTGATGTATGTTTGAAATTTACTTAAATTCTTAGTCGGGGCAAATTTCAGGCCCTTGTCGAGGACTTTCAATTCATCCTCAGTGATTTTCACCCCGCTGAGGTTGAAGATCCCTGAGCCTAATGGGGTTTTGGCCTTTTGGACCCTCCTACCCCCCCTTGTTTCCTCTCCGTGTTTTCTCTTTTTTAGATTCACGGTTTGGTGGTATTCCCCTGAGTTGTGGTTCCTCCGGGGTCCTCCCGTGTTCCCCTGAGGGGGATAATTCCCCTGAGGGGTTCTCTGGTACTGGTAATACGGCCCCCTGGGGGAGGAAGAGGTGATTTTTTTCCATCGTCCCCCCCAACTGATGTGTTACAAGAGATTTATTGATGATCTCATTCTGGTATGGAAGGGTGAATTGTCTGATCTCAAAGTCTTTATGACCGAGATGAATGACAATTCTAAAAACATTGCCCTGACCTGGAACGTTGATTTTGAACATGTGGTATTCCTGGATGTGGAGATCTTCAAGGAGGGGGATGTATTCAGATTCAGGAACCACTTCAAACTGACGCACAGGAATTCGTACATCCCTTTAACGAGCTGCCACCATAGGAACTGGCTCACTAACATTCCGAGGGGTCAATTTGTGCGCCTTCGGCGCAATTGCTCATTGGAAGATGATTATAAATCTCAATCGGAAGTCCTGATACATAGGTTTCTGGAAAAGGGCTATGATCACGACCAGGTTTGCCATGAAAGAGACAAGGTTTTAAACTTGGATCGTGATAGTATGCTAAGTAATCCACCTAGGGTAGTTGAAGCAGGGAAAAGTGAAATCAGGATTATTCTGGATTACAGTATACAACACAAGAAGGTGGAGAGGATTATCTGGAATCATTGGCCCATTCTTAAACAGGACCAGGTTCTAGGTCCTGCATTACCGGATAGACCGCAATTTGTCTATCGGAAGGCAAGAGCTCTGAGAGACATTGTTGCCCCTGGAGTGATCGATCCTCCTGTGTACTCTGAGAATCGGTTATTCTCCTTCCTGTCGGGCTTTTACGCTTGTGGTAGATGCTTATCCTGTAAGACCGTACGGAATAATAAGAAAAAGCGTAAGGAATTTATCTCTACGGTTACAGGTAAAAAGTATGCCATCAAAGATTTGATCACATGTGCTACCAAAGGGGTCGTGTATATGCTGGAGTGCCAATGTGACTTCCAATATATAGGGAGGACCAGTAGACCCCTACAGGTTAGAATTAGAGAGCATGTGACAAACATTAAAAAGGGTCTACCGACACATAGTGTTTCGAAGCACTTTAGAGACCACCACCACAGGGACCCGAGAGGTCTGCAATTCTGGGGGATTGAAAGTGTGCGTCATCACTGGAGGGGGGGTAATTTCATTTGGCGTCTGAGCCAGAGGGAGTCATTCTGGATATTTGAGACAGGAGTGATGGCTCCCTCTGGCTTGAACATTGAGTTTGACTTAAATTGTTTCATTTCAGATAGATGATTTTGAATTTCACTGACTGATATTATTTATAGACTTTGTATTTTTTATTTTTATTTTGAGTATATTGATATTTTATTTCTATCTTTTGGTTGTTCTGATTTCGGTTAAATTGAGTTATATTACACCAGGATGTATCGTGGGATGATGGAAGACGTTTTTTATTAAAACGAAGGTTTTCCACAATTTTAATATGGTCTTAGCCCTTACATGTTTTTAAATGAGGTTTTCTTTTAAGTTGTCATTTCTCTTTTGACCACTGGAGGGAGTATTGCGCTTTGTTTATGGCCAGAGAGACTTAGTTACGTTAGTTCCGGCCATCTGAGCTGAATTTCCGGTCATGTGACCGCCCTCTCGTGAGCACATGATTGTGAGACATGTTACCTTGTCCCTGTGCGAATTACAGGGTGCTAAAGTAATGCTGTGGCTATTTAAGGAGTGAGGTGATGAGGTGCTCGCAGCTCCCGCGCTGAGGAAGTCCCGCCCCGGACGTACCGCGTACACGGAAGAGCGGCGTCTGACATCACCCACGATCATTCTGGTGTCTCCACAGCACGTACATCATGTGTATATTCCTGCACTCGGACGGAGTGCTTTTTATCATCTCTTTTTGCATGTACTTACAAGGCCTGCAGTAAAGGTACAAACAGGATTTGAGCCCAGCGGGGAACGTCTCCAGTTTAAGCCCTCTATTGAGGAAGGTGTATCATGGGCCTTATGGTCCTGGAGTGAAGGTGAGAGGCAGTGTGTTTATTTCCGGTGGAGGATTTTTCATCACGCACCTGGGTCAACTGGGGACTCTTTTTCCTCTATAGGCTGGTGTACCACTTAGCAAACAGAGAGCATTAGATGCGATTGTTTCTGCTTCTTTTTCATGTACACTGAGGCCGTCTAATCAGCTGGATCCCATTGAAGGATTACCCATTCAGAAGAGTGATTATATTTCTGATTTCATCTAGGAGGAGTAATGAACTTTGTTGGTGCTTATGGACTTTTGAGATAAGGACCTTTTATTACTATTTTATCATAGCGCTGCACTTTCTGATGTCATATATATATATATATATATATATATATATATATTGTGGGGATTAAAATCTGGTGGCCTGCCAGGTTTGTTATTACAAGTTTGCAAGCTCAAAAACACATAAAAGAACAGAAAACAAAACCTCGCCATCCGGCGCTAAACTAAACAATCAGGTTCCTCTCTATACAGTGTGGGGCTGTCCCCGACACCCACAAAACATAAGCATAGTGCAAACCTTGATTTTTGAGTACAAATTAGCAGGCAGAGCTCACTCAGCTTTCTCTCTCTTAAATCCAGCATAGAGCTCTCCTCTGCTCTCTTTCTGGTCATTAAATGCAGGTGGAGAGGGGTTTGAGTGGACCAGAAAGTCCGGGCCAGAACCAGCTCTGCCGCGGTGGCTGGCAAAACCCGGGTCGGACTCCCTCAAAATGATTGCATGCGGGGTGACAAGTATCGCCCGTCCATTGTGGTGCCTCGCATAACGTCACAGATCCCCCCCTCTGCTCAAGCACCTCGGGCAGCGCAACTGTCCCGACCGTGCAGTGGGCCAAGAAAGACCATCTGCGTTATTTTGGAGTCTTCCAGAACGTAAACGGCTGTAGGGCCAGGAACCACCTAGTCACCCGGCTATTTTTCTACCGGTTGTTACACATCCACTTAAGGGGAGCATGGTCGGTGACTAGCCTGAATGACCTTCCCAGCAGGTAGTATTTTAGGGCCTCTAAGGCCCACTTGATAGTCAGGCACTCCTTCTTCACAATGGCATAATTTCTTTAGTGTCTGTTAAGCTTCCTGCTTAAGTAGATGTCCGGGTGCTCCTCACCGTCTCTGATCTGGGACAGAACAGCACCTAGTCCCACCTCAGAGGCATCTGTTTGGACCACAAACTCCTTTGTGAAGTTTGGGATCATGAGCACCAGCTGTACACAAAGGGCTTGCTTCAATTTCTGGAATGCCTTCTCAGCTTCGGGATTCCACTTAGCCATTCCTGACGCTCTACCCGTTGTCAGATCGGTCAAAAGGATGGCAACGGTGGCAAAGTTGGGGATGAAGCGTCGGTAATACCCTGTAATCCCCTGGAAGCCCGAACCTGTTTCTTCTTCACCGGTTGGAGCCACAGGAACAGATAATCAGGATAACAGGTCGCTCAGGAACACACAGACGCTGTAGAATGGACAGCACTGATTGCAGGGTGCTGTCAGCTTAAATGGCTGTTTTGGCGCCAATGCCAGCGCATACGTGTGCAAAAGTGCATGGGTGCATGCAAACGTGCACGGATGCGCACACACGCTATGCACACCCGCGCATAGGCATTCCAATGGCCCCAGATGGTACCTTACATTGCCCCCCCCAAGGGGCAGCCTCCGGATGCCCAAATGGGCGCTCTGTTCTGGATGTCTCCTCCAAAATGCTTCAATAAGCTCCTTGGTGTGGATATTGTCCTCGGGTTCCCACAAGTTTTCCTCGGGGCCGTACCCCTTCCATTTGACTAGGAATTGGGTTGAGCCTCCCCTCTTGCAAACAAGAATAGCTTCTAGCTCAAACTCGTACTCTCTGTCCACAAGAACTGGCCCTGGTGGAGTCGTCCTCTGTCCCGGAAAGGGATCCTGGGTCACTGGTTTCAGTAGTGTGACATGAAACACCAGATGGACACACATGGATGGAGGAAGGGTCAGCTCATACGCCACCTTATTGATTCACTTTTTCACAGGAAAAGACCCAATGAACCTTGGTCCCAGTTTCTTGGAGGGGTAGGAGAGCTTCAGGTTTTTGGTTGCCAGCCAAACTCAGTCGCCTGGTTTTAGATCCAATTCCCCTCGTTTCCCTTTGTCAAAGGTCTTTTTGTTAAGCTCCTGGGTCCAGGACAGTGTCTCCTGTAGAAGTCGGTTATTCTTCTCCAAGAATTCTGTGATGTTTTGAGCCACAGGTACCGTACCCAGAATCACACTGGGTAGGAACGTATGATGGTAGCCGAGATTCCGCCAAAACGGAGATTGTTTAGTGGCTAAATGCACCATGTTGTTATAGGCGAATTCGGCTACCGGTAGCAGTGAGATCCAATCATCCTGGGAGAAAGAGGAATAACAGCAGAGGTACTGTTCCAGGGTTTGGTTAGTCCTCTCCGTCTGGCCGTTCCTCTGCGGGTGGTAGGCAGACGAGAATGGCAGTTAGATCCCTAAGCCAGAGCATACAGCCTTCCAAACTCGAGACGTGAATTGTACTCCACGATGGGAAACTATATTGGCAGGGATTCCATGGAGACGGACAATTTCCTTGATAAAGGTCTCAGATGTTTCTGTTGCAGATGGGGTGCCCTTCATAGGTATGACATGTGCCATTTTAGTGATGCAATCCACAACCACAAAAATGGAGTTGAAACCGGCAGAGGGAGGCAACTCGACTATAAAGTCCATGGATATGTGGGACCAGGGGCTCTCAGGAATGGAAGTGGGTTTAATAGACCCCAGGCCTTGGTTCTACTCATCTTATTGTGGGCACAGACTGGACAGGCGCTGATGTATCGCTTACAGTCCTCGACAGCTGAGGGCCACCAAAAAGAGCATGACAATAGTTCAAGTGTCTTGCGACTCCCGAAATGCCTGGCCAATTTGTGGTCATGACAGAGTTCGAAGATGGTAAGGCGCAGTTCTTCAGGGATGAAGACCCTGTCATGGTACCACCACAGCCCGTCTTTCATTATCAGTCGATGGTCAGGTGGTGTGGTGAAGCTGGATAGAGATCGCCTGACCCAAGACAATAGGTCCTCCTGAGACAACAAGAAGCTCTGGGAAGGGAGGATGGTGTCTGGTGGGGCCGGATTTCCAGATTCACAGAACATCCTGGATAGAGCATTCGGCTTAGTATTCTTTGACCCAGGCCTGTAGGTAATATGCAGTTAGAACCTCGACAAAAAGAGTGCCCATAGTGCCTGACGGGGTTTCAGTTTTTTTTTGCAGTCCGCAAGTACTCAAGGTTCTTGTGGTCGGTAAAAACCAAGATAGGATGTGCGACTCCCTCCAGCAAGTACCGCCATTCCTCCAAGGTGGATTTGATCACCACCAGCTCTCGATCCCCAACATCATAGTTGGTCTCTGGATTGCGAGAGTTTCCAGGAGAAAAAGGCAATGGAATGAAGAGAAGCCTGGGGGCCTCGTCTCTGGGACAGAACTGCTCCCACCGCAGTCTCTGAGGCATCCACCTCTAGGATATAAGGCAAGACTGGATCCGGGTGCTTCAGGACAGGAGCAGAGGTGAATAACCTTTTGAGCTTCAGGAAGGCAATTTGAGCCTCGGGGGTCCACTGGAAGCGGGAGTTCTGTTTCGTAAGCTGAGTGATGGGTGCGATCACAGCGGAGAACCCCTTAATAAACTTCTGATAGAAGTTTGCAAAGCCTACGAAACGTTGGACCCCTTTCTTGTCTACTGGTGTGGGCCAATCCAGGATGGCAGGTACTTTTTGCGGATCCATAGTGACTCCTGTAACGGAAATGATGAGGCCCAAGAAAAAACACACTTTTCGGCTTTTGTGTGCAATCCATGTTGCCGTAAACGCTCTAAGACGCACTTGACATGCCTGCAATGAGAATATCGTCTAGATAGATTATAACAAACTGATCGAGGTAATCTCTGAACACATCATTTACCTGGTGCTGGAAGGCAGCCGGGGCGTTGCAGAGCCCGAAGAGCATGATCAAATACTTGTAGTGGCCGAATCTTGTTCTGAAGGCCGTTTTCCATTCGTCACCCTCTCGGATGTGAATGAGGTTATATGCCCCACGGAGATCCAGCTTGGTGAAGATGGTAGCAGCGCCCAGTCGCCGGAACAGCTCAGGCACCAAGGGTAAGGGGTAGCGTTTTTTATCGTAATTTTGTTGAGGTCACAATAGTCTACACATAACCTAAGGGACCGATCCTTCTTCTCAACAAAAAATATTCCGGACCGGAGACGTGTAAGGTCGGAAAAACCCCTTCTCCAGATTATCATCCAGATAGGACTTGAGGGCCATTAGTTCTCCCTCGGAGAGCGGGTAAATCCTGCCAAAAGGTACTTCCGTATCTGGCAATAGCTTGATGGGGCAGTCATAGGCCCTGAGGGGTGGTAGCTTATCTGCTCCCTTCTTACTAAACACATCTAGGAAGTCATGATATGCCGGAGGGACTGCATCACCGGTCTCCTGGTCAGGGTCAGAATCCAGACATAGGACAGAGGAAGGAGACTCCTGGGCCTGCTGTAGGCAGTGGTGCTGGCAGTAGGAGGATGTGAAATTAATGTTACCTGTAGACCAATTAAAGTTGGGGCAGTGTGCCCGCAGCCATGGGAGGCTGAGAATGATGGGAAAAAGAGGGGACGCAATGGCGTCCAGTAGCAGATACTCTGAATGGCCAGTGACGGTCTTGGCAAGGAGAGAAATGGTTTCATGGGTAACTGTACCTGACTTAATGGTGCCGGTGGGCCTTGGACCTGAGGGGAATCTGGTGTTGTTCTGTGAAGGACAAGTCCACAAAACAACTGCAGGCGCCTGAGTCCAAAATGGTTGGGACTTGGATACTCCCATTGGGGAGTTTTAAAGAAATGGAGAGAACCAGATGCGTTGCCTTGTCAGGCAGACACAGGACAGGTGTGCACACACGCACGCGCAAACGCGCACAGACGCACGCACACGCTATGTTGTTATGTACCGGGCACCTCCCAACCTATCCACAAATTTGCCAACCCGCGGTATCGGGTATGTGTCAAACTTAGACACTGCATTCAGCTTCCTGAAATCGTTACAGAACCGCATAGTGCCATCGGGCTTTGGGACCCGTACCATAGGGCTTGACCAGGTGCTGTGAGACTCTGTCACGTCTAACTCCAACATGGTTTTATTTCTTTCGCTACCGCCTCTCATCTAGCCTCAGGTATTCGGTAGGGTTTTACATTTACACGGACCCCTGGTTCCGTGATTATGTCATGTTGTAGTACAGTGGTCAGTCCAGGTAGGGAAGAGAAAAAGTCTCTATTATTACTGACAAATTCCTTAACGTTGTTTTGTTGCATCAGTGACAAGGACTCGGTTATGGGGACATCCGGGGTCAGTGGTAAACTGTCCTTTTGGGGAGTGGGCACTACCAATAAACTCTCTCTGTCCCTCCACGGTTTAAGGAAATTAACATGGTAAATCTGCTCCATATGCTCTCGTACAAGCGGCAGGACAGCTGCGATTCGATCCTGCATCGAGGAGACGTGCTCTATGACGCTTCTATATGGGATTGTCTCTGTCTCCCACCTCTCTTTTGCAACATCTAGCAGCCCCCTGGGATGTCTACCATACAACAGTTCAAAGGAAGAATACCCCGTAGACGCCTGCGGAACCTCTCGTATGGCAAACATGAGGCACATCAGCAAAAAATCCCAATTTCGCCCATTTTTATCCACCACCTTTTGTAGCATACTTTTCAGAGTCTTGTTAAACTGTTCCACTAGACCGTCAGTTTGGGGGTGGTAAGCAGAGGTACCGAGATGGGAGATTTTGCACAACTTGCACAATTCTCTGGTCACTCTGGACATTAATGGGGTACCCTGATCCGTCAAGATTTCTTTAGGGATCCCCACCTGACTAAACACCTGGATCAGTTCCTTGGCGATAGTCTTAGCGGAGGTATTCCGCAAGGGTATGGCCTCAGGATAGTGCGTTGCATAGTCCAGGATCACCAGGATGTGCTGGTGTCCCCTAACAAATTTTACTACTGGTCCCACAAGATCCATGCCAATTTGCTCAAATGACACTTCAATTAAGGGAAGTAGGACAAGGGGGCTAAGGAAATGGGGTGACGGGGCCATTATTTGACACTCAGGGCATGATTTACAGTATTCTTTGATGTCTGCATACAATCCAGGCCAGAAGAACCTCTGCGTTATTCTCTCCCTGGTTTTCTCCATACCTAGATTTCCCCCCATTACATGCCCATGGGCCAGATCTAGCACCATCCTGCGGAAGGGCTTGGGAACCACTAGCTGTTCCAGTTCGTCCTCCCCATGTTTTACCACCTGATACAACAAATCATTTTTAAGCACCGTGTAGGGAAAAGACACCCCCCCAATTAGGGTCCACAGGTTCCCCATCCATCACCTTCATGTTTTATCTGGCTCTGTGAAGAGTGACACCCCATAGTTGTTCTGTACAGAAGTCCTCTCTCCGGACCTCTAAGTCAGGTACCACATTCGGTTCACTCTCACTGTCAGGGATAGAGACATGGTCTGGGTCATTAGTCCCCCCGCTGTGCACTATCTTCCAGCTCCATCAGCTCCCCAGCCAGTACAGGAAAAGGAAGAGGGTCTCCTCCCTCCTCGGTCCTGCCACCGGTCTCCCCTTCCATTTGACAAAACAGGTCTGGCAAGAGTCCCGTGCTTCTGCAACAGGGGGCGCTCTATCCTCCAGACTCCCTCTGCCTTCTCAGAACTTCCAAAAATGGGGAAAATCCCTGCCCACTAGGGCGTCATAAAGTAGTGAAGGTACCACCCCCGCTGAATGAGTCACACTACCACAAGGGGTGTCAACCTCAACCACTGCCATCTGGTAGTCACGAGTGTCCTCATGGATGCAAATGACTCCGACAGTGCATGGCATCGGTAGCACTATATGTGTTCTATACCCAGTCCTCTCAAGGAGCCCATAGTCTCTTTAGCCATAGCAGTCTTATCTAACTTCCCCATGCCCTTGACCACTAAAACAGTCTTACCGGTCTGCCATTTGATCTTTTACCCCTAGATACATTGGAGTGGGGCGCAGATGGGTGCAACAAGTCCTCAGCAGCAGTGTATCTCTCCATGAGGTCCACCAATTGGTTGGCAGTTTTGGGGTCCCCATGATTGACCCACTTCCACAAAGCAGCAGGAAGCGCACGCAGATACCTGTCCATGACCACACGCTCCACAATCTGGGGACCTGGCAAGGTCTCAGGTTGCAACCACTTCCTCTTGAGATATATCAGGTTGAACATTTGCGAGCAGGGTGGCTTGTCCATGCAGTAGGACCACTGATGCAGCCGTTGAGCCTGGATGGCCATGGTGACCTTCAGGCGTGTATCTCTGTCTTTAGAGTCTCATAGTCCTGGGCCTTAACTGGTTCCAAATCAAAGTAGGCCTTTTGGGATTTACCTGTTAGGTAAGGTGCTAACAGTCCTGCCCACTGCCATTTTGGCCATCCTTCGCGATCGGCAACTCTTTCACAGGTTGTGAGGTACGCCATCTGCAGGTGTCATCTTTTGCAGGTCGTAGCTGGCATGTACCATCTTTTGTTCCACTGTCACAGGACTTGCGGACCCCTTCTTTAATTCCACCAGGGCCTCCGCAAACTGGCGGTACATCTCCTGTTGAGCGGCTTGTTGTGCTGCGGGGGTCTCTGCGACATGGCAGTTGGTTTCCCGCTGCTGGTGATTGCATTCTTATTGGGCCACAGTGGCCTGTAACAGGGCTTTTACCACATCTTCCATCTTCCAGGAAAATGTACAATGAGTTCACCACGTGTGGGGATTAGCTTGTGGGGATCACTCTTCAGAGGAAAAGACTCCCACAAAACATGTGCATAGTGCAAACCTTGATTTTTGAGTCCAAATTAGCAGACAGAGCTCACTCAGCTCACTCAGCTCAGAAAGTTCGGGCCAGAACCAGCTCTGCCACGGTAGCCGGCAAAACACGGGTCGGACTCCCACTAGTCGCTTCAAAATGATCGTATGCGCCATTTTAAAATCAGAGTGAGGCTTGGATTGCATATCCAAGCCCATAGTGTATTATTATGCATTCCAGGTAGAAATTGAGGCTTGGAACACGTAAGGTTGCCATATCCAGAGTCAAAGTGTAGCATGGAATGCACGCCGGAACCATTTTGAACCATTGCGGATGGAAATGTTTGGACTTCCTCCTGGAACAATTCAGCTGTAAGTTTTTCCACTAATTATGAAGTTTATAAATATAGCGATGCCACAGTGCGATCCTCACACCCTAGATGATGTCCTATAGGACAAAACATGTCGGGTGAGGACTGCGTGAGCATCGCCTATTGATTTTGTACTGGTTTGCTGGCTACACATCTACCTCTTGTAAGTAAGCACTTTTTATTTACAATAAATAAGATTTTATACAGAGTCACACTATGTGGAATGTTTTATCTTTACACATGTGACTACTCCTTGGAATCTATATCCTGCTGAGGACTGTCCGAGCTAGACGGAATCACAGACTCCATTACCAGATCTCTCCACAAGGGATTACCACCTGGGAACTGTTCCCAAACAAGCTCTACTGACCCATGCTGCCATACGGCACATGTGTCCCATCCATCCGGTAATCATCCAGTCTTACCATTTCACATGTACGTCACTTTATTACTGGATTGATTTATATTTTTTTTCACTGTATTTGGAGCAAGATTTTGGGACAATTCTATTTTCCAACACATCCTATATCACCTTGACGGCATTTTAGAGACTACTCAAGAAGTTTTGATCTTCATTTATGAACTTTTGATTGCTTACACTTATATATATACTTTTTGCACTATACTACGTGGAGTCACTAGTCATAGTGACTTCATGTGATACTAATTTGCACATTTGCACTTCAATGTGCGAACACTGTATTTTGTTTACTTATCCAATTACCTGTTTTATATATTCAGAGTCACAGTGCACTCAGATCAAATGTTGTTTATGGTCATTTGTTTTGTCTTATCAGTTTATATATAGCGCTACACGTTTTTTATTTTAATTGTTTTGCACTATTGGTTTAGTGAAGTGTTAGCAGCTTGTGAGTTCTCTGTGCACAGTTTTTTTTCCGTGTATATTGTCTACTGATCACTAATTGCAGCATAG
>BLSH010503754.1:171074-187836 GCA_018402905.1 Glandirana rugosa
CCCCCCCCCCCCCCGGTTCGGTTTTCACCAGAACATGCGAACAGACAAAAGGTTCAGGGTGAACATCCGAATACCTTTAAAGTCCATGGGACCCGAGCATGAAAAATCAAAAGTGCTAATTTTAAAGGCTTATATGCAATGTTATTGCCCTAAAAAGTGTATGGGGACCCCGGTCCTGCCCTAGGGGACATGTATCAATGAAAAAAAAAGTTTTAAAATCAATAATTTTTTCAGGAGCAGTAATTTTAATAATGCTTGAATTCCTTTAAATATTGTGCTTGGGGGGGGGGTCCTTAGTCTGCGTGTAAAAGGGCGCATCTCTGTGAGGTGTAGAGCATAGCCAGAGCAAAATGACATTTCCATAGGAAAAATTGTCATTTAAAATCGCAGCTGTAATGTATTGCCGGTTCCCGGCAATATACGAAAAAATTCGCTGGAAAAAAGTGCATGGGGTCCCTCCCCAGTCCAAACCAGGCTCTTCGGGTCTGGTTTGGATATTAAGGGGAACCCAGTGCCAAATTTAAAAAAAAATTGATGTGGGGGTCCCCCTAAAATCCAAACCAGACATGACATGATGTCAGAAGGGGGCGGGTTCACTCAGTTACGTCACTGGGTGGCCCCGCCCCTTCTTATAAAAGTACTGTCATCGTGAAGACCGCCCATTCGGCAATACGCGCAGGGGCCGGACTGCAGCAGCGGAGAGAGCAGCAGCGGCGACAGAAGAAAGAAGATGAAGATGAAGATTGAAGATTGAAGATGAAGAGAGGAAGCAAGAAGACTAAAAGAAGAAACAGAAGACCAGAAGAAGGACCGGGCCAGAAGAAGATGGAGGAAGAAAGAAGAAATCAGAAAGAGCTATTTTACAAAATAAAGGACTTGTCAAAAACTGCCTCTTGTTTTTTTTTACACTACACTGCTTTTTTGGTAAATGGGTAGGTACAGTGTACCCCAAATCTATTCACATGGGGGGGTCGGGATCTGGGGGCCCCCTTATTAAGGAGGGCTTCCAGATTCTGATAAGCCCCCTGCCCGCAGACCCCCACAACCACCGGCCAGGTTTGTGAGGATGAGGCCCTTCTCCCCATCAACATGGGGACAAGGTGCTTTGGGGGCAACCTCAAAGCATCCTCCCCATGTTAAGGGCATGTGGCCTGGTATGGTTCGGAGGGTGGGACGCTCGCTCATCCCCACCCCCTCCTGCCATGCCAGGGCTGCGTGCTCAGATAAGGGTCTGGTTTGGATTTTGAGGGGGACCCCACACCATTTTTAAAAAAAAATTGGCACGGGGTTCCCCTTAAATTCCATACCAGACCTGAAGGGCCTGGTTTGGATTTTGGGGGGAACCGCGTGTCATTTTTTTTTTTATTTGTACGCTAGCCCTGCTGTTGTAAATTAGTTTAAAAATTGTGATAAAATCCCCCAGTCAAACAGGTGGCAATAAATTGGGCCTTGGGTGCTGGCAGTGCCAGAACACTGTAACCCCTTGCAGTTACTCTTGTTGGACGGAGGAACTGGGCCTGATGTTGCAAATTAGTTTACAAATTGTGACAAAAGCCCCAGTCAAACTGGTGGCCAAAAATTGGGCCTTGTGTTGGCGGTGCCAGAACACTGTAACCACTTGCAGTTACTCTTCTTGGATGGAGGAACTGGGCTTGATGTTGCAAATTAGTTTACAAATTGTGATGAAAGCCCCCAGTCAAACAGGTGGCCAAAAATTGGGCCTTGTGTGTTGGTGGTGCCAGAACACTGTAACTCCTTGCAGTTACTCTTGTTGGATGGAGGAACTGGGCCTGATGTTGCAAACTAGTTTACAAATTGGGCCTTGGGTGTTGGCGGTGCCAGAACACTGTAACCCCTTACTTTTTAGTTACTTTTGTTGGACGGAGGAACTGGGCCTGATGTTGTAAATTATTTTAAAAATTGTTATGGCATGCCCCTGTAAATCAGGTTCAGAAAAAATGGGCCTTGGGTGTTGGTGGTGCCCTAAATACAACATATAATTCTAGATTATGGACAGGAGGAATAGGAGCAGTGGCAGTCTTCAAGGGATCCCAGATCCCTAGCAAATTTAACCATGACTGATTCATTTTTATAAATGTGAGCCTATTAACCGAGTTTGTGGGCAGGCGCACACTTTGATCGGTTACGAACCCTCCAGCAGCACTAAATGTCCGTTCAGAAAGCACGCTGGATGCAGGACAGGCCAGTAGCTCAATTGCATATTGAGCAAGTTCTGGCCAGTGGTCCATCCTCAAGACCCAGTAACTAAGTGGATGCTCAGTTGGAAAGGTCTCCAAGTCTGCTCTTGCCCCTATATTTTCCTGCACCATATAATGCAGACGCTGACGATGGTTGCTTGAACCTATCAGGCCTCGGTGCTGAGGACTGAAAAATGTTTTAAAGGCATTGCTCAGCCGGCCACCTTCTCCACCACTCTGCCTCTGAACAACCAAAGCATCAGAAACACGTTATCCAAGGCCAGCAGCAGGGCATGGTAAACTCCCAGGGTCTGGAAAGGCGTTGTACAAACTTTTCTTCAAGGTATCCTGAAGATGTTTCATCCTCTGCACCCTCTGCACAGGCAGGGTGAGTTCTGCAACTTTACCCTTGTAACGTGGATCAAGAAGGGTTGCCAGCCAGTAATGATCCCTCTCCTTGATACCACAAATCCTGAAGTCTTTTCGTAGGCTTTTCAGAATCAGAGAGCCCATGCAGCGTAAGTTTGAGGAGGCATGAGTGTCCTCTGGGTCACTGAAGATGACATTATCAGGAACTCCCTCCTCCCAGCCATGTACAACTCCTTGGGTTTCTGGGGCCTGAAAGTCATGCTCCCTTGAAGACTGCTGTGTATTATACTCCACATCCATGCTGACACAATCCTCCTCCTCCTCCCCCCCATGTGTTTGGCGGCTCTGCAGGAATGCTCTCTGCATAAAGGGGGCCTTGAGAGAAATGGAAGTCCTCCTCTTCCTCCCTCTGTTCTGCCTCAAGTGCCCTGTCCATGATTCCACGAAGCGTGTGCTCCAGAAGGAATATTAGTAGGACAGTGTCACTGATGCATGCATTGTCACTGTTCCCCATCCTTGTGGCCTCCTCAAACGGTGACAGGACAGTGCATGCATTCCTGATCATTAGTCACTGACGTGGTGAAAAAAAGCCAAGCTCCCCTGAGCCTGTCCTGGTGCCATGCTCACAGAGTGTTAGGAAAAGTCTGCCAGTTTCTGTGCTATTTGCCGCTGTTGGGCGCGCTCACGCGCATCCACGCCAGAAACGGCACCAAACAACGCTGTTTGAACTTCCTGCACCTGTCACCAAGTGCTGTCCATTCTACAGCGTCTTAGTACCTGTGAGCTTCAGGTCTGTTCCCCAATACCTGTTCCTGTGTTGTTCCTGGGAGGTTCCTGCTGGTGCTGTGAGGGACAGACAATTGTTCCAAAATCATCTCCTAGTGCTACAGGGAGAGGTTCCTGCTGGTGCTGTGAGGGACAGATTATTTTTCTAAAATCATCTCCTACTGCTATAGGGAGAGGTTCCTGTTAGTGCTGTGAGGGGCAGATTATTGTGCTAAAATCATTACATACTGCTAGAGGGAAAGGTTCCTGCTGGTGCTGTGAGGGAAAGATTATTGTTCTAAAATCATTACATACTGCTAGAGGGAAAGGTTCCTGCTGGTGCTGTGAGGGAAAGATTATTGTTCTAAAATCATCTCCTATTGCTATAGGAAGAGGTTCCTGCTGGTGCTGTGAGGGACAGATTATTGTTCTAAAATCATCACATCATAGTGCTACAGAGAGAGGTTCCTGCTGCTCCGGTGAGGGACAGATTATAGTTCTAAACTCATCTCCTACTTCTAGAGGGAGAGGTTCCTGCTGCTCCTGTGAGGGACAGATTATTTTTCTAAAATCATCTCCTACTGCTATGGGAGAGGTTCCTGCTGGTGCTGTGAGGGATAGATTATTGTTCTAAAATCATCTCCTGGTGCTATAGGGAGAGGTTCCTGCTGGTGCTGTGAGGGACAGATTATTTTTCTAAAATCATCTCCTACTGCTATAGGGAGAGGTTCCTGTTAGTGCTGTGAGGGGCAGATTATTGTGCTAAAATCATCACATACTGCTATAGGGAGAGGTTCCTGCTGGTGCTTTGAGAGGCAGATTATTGTACTAAAATCATCTCCTACTGCTATAGGGAGAGGTTCCTGCTGGTGCTGTGAGGGGCAGATTATTGTACTAAAATCATCTCCTATTGCTATAGGAAGAGGTTCCTGCTGGTGCTGTGAGGGACAGATTATTGTTCTAAAATCATCACATCATAGTGCTACAGAGAGAGGTTCCTGCTGCTCCTGTGAGGGACAGATTATAGTTCTAAACTCATCTCCTGCTTCTAGAGGGAGAGGTTCCTGCTGCTCCTGTGAGGGACAGATTATTGTTCTAAAATCATCTCATCATAGTGCTACAGGGAGAGTTTCCTGCTGGTGCTGTGAGGGGCAGATTATTTTTCTAAAATTATCACATACTGCTAGAGTGAGAGGTTCCTGCTGCTCCTGTGAGGGACAGATTATTGTTCTAAAATCATCTCATCATAGTGCTACAGGGAGAGATTCCTGCTGCTCCTGTGAGGGTCAGATTTTTGTTCTAAAATCATCATATACAGCTATAAGGAGAGGTTCATGCTGGTGCTGTGAGGGGCAGATTATTGTTCTAAAATAATCTCCTACTGCTAGAGGGAGAGGTTCCTGCTGCTCCTGTGAGGGACAGATTATTGTTCTAAAAGCATCTCATCATAGTGCAAAAGGGAGAGGTTCCTACTGGTGCTGAGAGGGACAGATTATTGTTCTAAAATCACCACCTAGTGCTATAGGGAGAGGTTCCTGCTGGTGCTGTGAGGGACAGATTATTGTTCTAAAATAATTTCCTATTGCTAGAGGGAGAGGTTACTGCTGCTCCTTTGAGGGACAGATTATTGTTCTAAAATCATCTCATCATAGTGCTACAGGGAGAGGTTCCTGCTGCTCCTGTGAGGGGCAGATTATTGTTCTAAAATCATCACATACTGCTAGAATGAGAGGTTCCTGCTGGTGCTGTGAGGGGCATATTATTGTACTACAATCATCTCCTATTGCTATAGGAAGAGGTTCCTGCTGGTGCTGTGAGGGACAGATTATTGTTCTAAAATCATCACATCATAGTGCTACAGAGAGAGGTTCCTGCTGCTCCTGTGAGGGACAGATTATAGTTCTAAACTCATCTCCTACTTCTAGAGTGAGAGGTTCCTGCTGCTCCTGTGAGGGACAGAGTATTTTTCTAAAATCATCTCCTACTGCTATAGGGAGAGGTTCCTGCTGGTGCTGTGAGGGACAGATTATTGTTCTAAAATCATCTCCTGGTGCTATAGGGAGAGGTTCCTGCTGGTGCTGTGAGGGACAGATTATTTTTCTAAAATCATCTCCTACTGCTATAGGGAGAGGTTCCTGTTAGTGCTCTGAGGGGCAGATTATTGTGCTAAAACCATCACATACTGCTATAGGGAGAGGTTCCTGCTGGTGCTTTGAGGGGCAGATTATTGTACTAAAATCATCTCCTATTGCTATAGGAAGAGGTTCCTGCTGGTGCTGTGAGGGACAGATTATTGTTCTAAAATCATATCCTACTGCTAGAGGGAGAGGTTACTGCTGCTCCTTTGAGGGACAGATTATTGTTCTAAAATCATCTCATCATAGTGCTACAGGGAGAGGCTCCTGCTGCTCCTGTGAGGGGCAGATTATTGTTCTAAAATCATCACATACTGCTAGAATGAGAGGTTCCTGCTGGTGCTGCGAGGGGCAGATTATTGTTCTAAAATCATCACATACTGCTAGAGGGAGCGGTTCCTGCTGCTCCTGTGAGGGACAGATTATTATTCTAAAATCATCACCTAGTGCTATAGGGAAAGG
The DNA here is from genome assembly GCA_018402905.1 of Glandirana rugosa. Lineage (NCBI taxonomy): Eukaryota > Metazoa > Chordata > Amphibia > Anura > Ranidae > Glandirana > Glandirana rugosa. Next base: position 177,004 of record BLSH010503754.1, read on the forward strand.
TTCTTGCTGGTGCTGTGAGGGACAGATTATTGTTCTAAAATCATCACATACTGCTAGAGGGAGAGGATCCTGCTGCTCCTGTGATGGACAGATCATTGTTCTAAAATCATCTCATCATAGTGCTACAGGGAGAGGTTCCTGCTGCTCCTGTGAGGTGCAGATTATTGTTCTAAAATCATATCATACTGGTGCAGGGAGAGGTTCCTGCTGCTGATGTGTGCGGTGCATTTCTTGCACAAAAATAAAAAGTGCGTCTACGTTGCTGTTTTCAAAAAAAAAAAAAAGAATAATTTATTATTCTTTTCTTTTTTGTATTAATAAATAGTGCTACATAGTACATTTGCGGCCAGAATGAGGAGAGCGTCAAATAAGGGACGTGGTCGTGGTGCTGCTGGTGTTGTGGAAGTTCCTGTTGCAAGGAGAGGACGTGGTTGATTTGTGCAAGCTACACGCACAAGTGAAACACCTTCTTCAGGTGCGAGTAGCCGACAGAACCCTCAACGTTATATGGTAGGCCCGAATGCCGCTCAACGAATGGTGAGGCCAGAACAAGTACAGGCGCTAGTAGATTGGGTGGCTGACAAGCCTCCAGTTCCTTCATATTGCCTCCCACCTGGTCCCTTGATGAAAGCTCAGAGTTGGCACCTGAACCCCATGGCCATCTCTTATGCTTTTTGATGACTCTCCTGGTGTGCTTTCCGTGGGCCATCCACATAGCCCTTCCCCAGAAGTGGAAGACATTTAGTTCACCGATGCCCAACCACTTCTGTTGCAGGATGAGGACATGGAAACACCAGCACAGTATGTCTCTGATGATGACGAAACACAGGTGCCAACTGCTGCGGCTTTCCACAGTGTGCAGACTGACAAGGAGGGCAGTGGTGAAGGGTGGGTGGAAGATGATGTGGAGGAGGATGATGAGGTCCTAGACCCCACATGGAATGAAGGTCATGTGAGTGACGTGTGCAGTTTGGAGGAAGGAGTTGGTGGTCGCACAGAGGCACCAACACAGCATAAGAGGAAGCAGGTTGCAAAAGCGGAGCGAGCTTCCCCTAGACAGTATGCCTGCTGCTACCCACCGCACCCAGGGACCTAGGACACCAAAGGCAGCTCAAACGCATTCCCCGGCGTGGCAGTTCTTCAGACAATGTGCTGTCGACAAGACACAAGTGGTTTGCACGCTGTGCAATCAGAGCCTGAAGCAAGGCATAAATGTTCTAAACCTGAGCACAACCTGCATGACCAGGCATCTACATGCAAAGCACGAGCTGCAGTGGAATAAGCACCTCAAAATCCAAGAAAGGTCTCGGCCTCCTTCTGCTTCCTCTTTTGCTGCTGCCTCGGCCTCTTCCTCCACCTCTACAGTGCCAGTGTCACCTGCCACCCAGCAAACAGACAATGTGACAGCAACGCCACCATGTCCGCCACCGTCCCCAAGCATTTCTACACGGTCCCATTGAAGCTTACAGCTGTCCATCTCGCAAACACTGGAGAGAAAGAGGAAGTACCCCCCCACCCACCCACGATCCCTGGCCCTGAATGGCAGCATTTCAAAATTCCTGGCCTTTGAAATGCTGTCATTCCATCTGGTGGACACGGACAGTTTTAAAAACCTGATGGCGGTGGGTGTCCCACAGTACGTGGTTCCCAGCAGTCACTACTTTTCCAGGCGAGGAAGAAAACAGAAGGCGCCTCTAAATGCAGAAGTATAACATTTATTGGTAAAAAACAGAGGTATATCCAACTCACATAGGTAGAGATACACAGCGCATGTCCACACATAAGTCTGCGGAGAGACAGAGGAGGGGAGCAGCGGTGTCCGTGCTGGCCGTGGGGTTCCTCACTGCTGTGTCCTTTGGTTGCTATCCCGGTGGAGCGGAATGTCGGCCGGTCGAAGGCAGATGGAGCGTCCGCTCGTATGGTGGAATCAGAGCCGGGGCTTCAGAGGAGCAGCTGGTGAGCGGTGAACGTCCCACGTCATCAAAATGCGACACGTTTCAGAGTTTCCTTACCCGTGACGTTATGAACGGGCGCACTCTTTCATCAGGCATGAATGTTAATGGGTAAGCGGTTCTATATATTGGGGAAAGATGGGCGACACCTAGCGGTGGGAAGTCGGAACCGTTGATGACGTCACGGGTAAGGAAACTCTGAAACGCGTCGCATTTTGATGATGTGGGACGCTCACCGCTCACCAGCTGCTCCTCTGAAGCCCCGGCTCTGATTCCACCATACGAGCGGACGCTCCATCTGCCTTCGGCCGGCCGACATTCCGCTCCACCGGGATAGCAACCAAAGAATACAGCAGTGAGGAACCCCACGGCCAGCACGGACACCGCTGCTCCCCTCCTCTCTCTCTCCGCAGACTTATGTGCGGACATGCGCTGTGTATCTCTACCTATGTGAGTTGGATATACCTCTGTTTTTTACCAATAAATGTTATACTTCTGCATTTAGAGGCGCCTTCTGTTTTCTTCCTTGCTCTAGTGTTGGATACGGCTATCCTATGAGAAGAGCTGCCGATCTGCAGGATCTATTGGGACTACATATCTCCAGACCCCCCACCCGATCCTTGCGCCTATTCATCCTGTTTTTTACTTTTCCAGGCGAGCCATCCCTTCCCTGCTCAAACAAGTCGGGGACGAGATCAAGTGTGCACTGCGCAACGCCATCTGTGGCAAGGTCCAAATAACCACTGATATGTGGACCAGTAAGCATGGGCAGGGACGCTATATCTCGTTAACTGCACACTGGGCAAATGTAGTAGCGGGTGGGCCTGAGGCGGCTAGCCGTTTGGCGCATGTCCTTCCGCCACCGAGGATTGCAGGGTATTTCTCTTTGCCTCCTGTTGCCTCCTCCTCCTACTGCACTTCCTCCTCCTCCTCTACCACGTCCGCTCAGCGTAACACCTTCACCACCAACTTCAGCAGGCTGTTTTAAAACTGGTATGTTTGGGGATAAACCCCACACTGCGCAGGAGCTGTGGACGGGCATTGAACAACAGACAGATGAGTGGTTGTTGCCACTGAGCCTCAAGCCCGGCCTGGTGGTGTGCAATAATGGGCAAAATCTCGTAGCAGCTTTGGGCCTAGCCGGCTTGATGCACATCCCTTGCCTGACGCATGTGCTGAATTTGGTGGTGCAGAAATTTCTAAAAAAACTACCCGGATATGTCGGAGCTGCTGCAGAAAATGTGGGCCGTCTGTGCGCGCTTTCGGCGTTCTCACCCTGCTGCTGCTCGCCTGTCTTAGCTACAGCGGAACTTCGGCCTTCCCGCTCACCGCCTCCTATGCGACGTGCCCACAAGGTGGAACTCCACCTTGCACATGCTGGAGAGACTGTGCGAGCAATAGTGGAGTTTCAGCTGCAGCACGCACGGGTCAGTCGCTCTGTGGAACAGCACCACTTCACCACCGAGTGGGCCTCCATGCGAGACCTGTGTACCATATTGCGGTGTTTCGAGTACTCCACCAACATGCCAGTGCCGATGACGCTGTTCTCAGCGTTACTATCCCACTTCTATGTCTCCTTGAAAAAACACTTCGGGCGATGATGGAAGAGGATGTGGCACAGGAGGAAGAGGAGGAGGAAGAGGGGTTATATCCATGGTTATCAGGCCAGTCATTCACAAGTGGCTCGGAGGGTGGGTTCCTGCACCAGCATAGGCCAGGTAAAAAATATTCAAGCCAGGGCACCGTTCTGGAGGATGAGGAGGATGAGGAAGATGATGAGGAGGAGGAGGAACCGTGTTCACAGCATGGTGGCACCCAATCCAGCTTCTGGGCATCACTGGATCGTGGCTGGGGGGATACGGAGGACACAGATGATACACCTCCCACAGAGGACAGCTTGTCTTTGCCTCTGGGCAGCCTGGCACACATGAGCGACGACATGCCGCAGTGCCTACTCAAGACAGCCGAGTTACCCACATTGTAACTTGTGCTGATTACTGGGTGGCCACCCTGCTGGATCCCCGTTACAAGGACAACGTGCCGTCCTTAATTCCCTCACTGGAGCATGATCGGAAGATGCGCGACTACCAGCGCAAGCTGGTAGACGCGCTGCTGAGGGCATTCCCAAATGACACCGGGGGCTCAGTGGAAGCACCAGGCGAAGGCGGAGGAGGAGGAAGAGGTCGCCAACGCAGCTTTGGCACCACCAGCACCTCAGAAGGCAGGGTTAGCATGGCCAAAATGTGGAAAAGCTTTGTCAGCAGCACGCCACAACAAACAGCACCACCAGCAACGTCTTAGCAGGAGGCAGCATTTCAGCAACATGGTGGAACAGTATGTGTGCACACGCCGACACGTACTGACTGATGGGTCTGCCCCATTCAACTTCTGGGTCTCCAAATTGGGCACATGGCCTGAGCTTGCCCTTTATGCCTTGGAGGTGCTGGCCTGCCCTGCAGTCAGTGTATTGTCTGAACGTGTGTTTAGCACGGCAGGGGGCTTTATCACAGACAAGCGCAGCCGCCTGTGCACAACCAACGTGGACAAGCTAATGTTTATTAAAATTAACCAGGCATGGATCCCACAAGACTTGTCTGTACCTTGTGCAGAATAGCCATTTAGGCCAGCCTCACACAGCCATTGGTATACTTGTTTTTTTTAATATGTCTCAATATTTTGGGGGCTACCCCAATTAGAAAAAAAAAACAAACAAACAAAAAACAGTGTTGGCTACCTCCTCCTTCACCGCCACTTCCACCTATGCCATGGTCATGGCCTTGTCAACCTCTAGGCTCCTCCTTCACATTCACCTCCTCCTCCCATTTTTATTTTTTTTATGTGATTTTAAGTGATTTCCCTATCCACATTTGTTTGCAGGGAACTTGTCATACTCTTATCCCCATTTTGCTTCCTTTTGCAGCCCTCTAGCCCTTTTCAGGACATTTTTACAGCCATTTTGTTGTACAAAAGTTCGGGTCACCATTGACTTCAATGGGGTTCGGGGTCCGGGGTCAAGTGTGGGTCAAGTTCGGTACCGAACCCAAACTTTTCTGCAAAGTTCGGCCGAACCAGACGAACCCGAACATCCAGGTGTCCGCTCAACTCTACTTATAAACTCTAGAACTGCATAAGAAGTAGTAGGGGCCTGTTAGAGTCGCACAGGGGGACCCTAATGGTACAGTGCATTGCGCAATAACAGGACAGTCTGGGGGAATTCTCCCTCAGTCTGTATGTCACACGTTTCCTTCCAACAGATGTAATCTAGTCTATTAGTGCTACTAGAAAAGGCTGGGGGTCTAATTCATAAGATTGACTGTTATACCTTTCTCACAAACTGTGGATCCTACAAAACTATTCCTCTTACCAAACTTAAAGTTAAAGCACACTTGTGGGCCACTTAGTTAAGAAAGAAAGGGATGGCTGGGCGTGTATCTAATTGAATTACCCACGGAGGGTCTACTAGTCTTGAACACAACTCTTGTGGGCTACTTGCAAGTTAAAGTTCCACTTTGACCAAAATAAGAATATCACAATTTGTACATTTACTAAAACCAATAACAAACCTTTGTAACTCTTACTTTCACGTTCCTACAAAAATAACGTATTATTACATACAAACAATGAGAATAAGACATAAGACAAACATTTAGATACAAGTGCAAAGGGAGATATTTCATAGTTACAATGCTACTTAAAAAAACTTAAGCAAAACAAAGACGAAAACCAGAGAGAGTAAACACACAATAGGTTAGGTTGGGCTTTACCCAGGGCTTTCCAAGGGCTAACATGATACATTCCACAATGACCAGAAAATCATGTAATACACATCCAATCCTTCCCCGGCTTCCCTTAGTGGATCACGTAACTACGGCTTTCCCCTCTGGCCAGGTATACAAAATGCGCTTCATCCGGACTGAAAGCTCACTCTATATATCCTGTTGGTACACCATAATAGATTTCTGAAGCCACAATATCACTATATCTAGCGTCTTTGTTGTCTGGAGCCTGGTCCTAATTCAGTAATGAATTTCTCCCACCTCCAGACATCAAAGGAACATCCACTTTTTGAGGGCCGAACAAATGAGTTGTGCTATAAACAGACAGAACCAGAGTTGAGTGTAAAAATCACAAAACCTCTTTACGATTACAATACGGTGTCTAAACTAAATCTGCCGCCAAAAAACAAAACTGAGCACATACACATGCTTTATGAAAAGGCGTGATCCGTAAGCAAACACAGCACAAAAAAACCTATATACACTGTAATGTTAACTCGGTTTCACACTTAAAGCTGAATAGCCATCTAACAACAGTCTATTGACTGTCTCTACCAAAAACTGAATTAAAGCTGAGACTCCGCAAAACAACAGATTAAACATAGAAACAAAATGATTCTACTGGAAATGGAATTCAGTACAATAACAGACTATTTTCACTTGAGACTGAAATATTGCACAAAAACAAAGCAATTAAAACCGAAACTGAAATTCCTGCAAAAGATTACTTATTTTCACTAAATGCTGAAATTCGGTCCAAAAGCAGAATCATTTCAGTCAGAACCCAAGTTCAGCAGAAACAAAATTGAAGTTTTAACAATTTTACAGCAAAATGGTGGTAACTACCAACTGAAATTCAGACGCCATTCCCACCAAAAGCAGCACAGACTAAAAATTTCTCCCCTTACAAACTGACTATACAATTTGAGAACCAACCAAACGCTTAAATGAATACCGCAAAAATTACAACATAAAACACACAATTACTAAGCCCAACACTGACACCGATCACGCATTCACAGCATTCTCATACTCAAAGCAAAGCATACTCATAAAACACACTTTAGGTGTATTGACTAAGACCTATAGAGGACAAGTATAGGTTATCTTCCTAATCAATAGACCTAACTACACTGATAACATACAATTAAAACCCCGCCATTATGCAAAAAGAGGAAAAACCGATTCTTTTGCAAAGCAGAATTTACCTGACACAGCGGGCAGAGAAAGCAACATCCTGGAGTCAGGACAGCAAAAGATTTCAAACATTGAAATAAAATTGGTTTTACCAATAGCCGGCTGTTTTGTTGTCCTGGTCCGGATCGCTTCCTCCTCTCGGCCCGCTGTGACGGAAATTCTATGAGCTCCAAAAATGTTTTGCTGGCTCGCCATCTCTGTTAGGGAAATTATAATACGCTGTGTGCATTATATTTCGCTTGCGCTAATAAGTGCACTTTACAGCTCTTTTGCATAATGCATTTCAGTGCACTCATGTTAAAGAAAGAAAGACAGACACAATAGCTGTTCTCACATTGCAAGCTCGCCCATCAGTCCTGACTAGCAATGCTTGCTGGTTTAATTTATAGGGTTGAATCAGGGATAACAAAGGGACTTGGTGGCTTCACAATCAGCCTCCAAGGCACAGTCACATGACATGAGCTCCATACAAAACAACAACCAATGACTTACTTGTTTATATTCAAATGATACAATAGAAGAGGCGTGCATGCATGTGGAAAGGCTGGCCAGCCTGGATGAGTCCCAGCCCTTGGGTGGGCGGAGATGCACACACCCCACATAACAATGAAAGCCATGTGGAAACATTCTCCCATTGAAAAAATGCGTTACCTCACAGAGGCTTTCCCACCAAAACCCAACGCATGCAAAGCCAAAACTACAATTAAAACGAATCCTATGAAATATAGTTCATAGAGCTATATTTAATAGTGATTATACTACTGTTCCATTAAAGTGTAAATTATGCACAAAGGATTATAGCTGTGGGTTTCTGCCACGTGGATCAAACCTGACAGAAAGCTCACAGACCACTATCCTTACATAAAGGCAATACTGATTCCATACCGCAAGCACATCCCCGTCAAGCGGATTAATCTGAACATAATACAGGGGAGTAATATACCCGCACCACGGAACATGCACCGCACCTCAAAGATCCGGACTGGCGTTCGCTCAAGCGTTAAATGCTCAGAGCGCCTGCCGGCTGGGATGATCGGGCAGGTAGCGTACGGTTACCAATTAATGGAAGGTTCCCATTGTAAATGGCCTGTCCTCAATATCGGTTAAAGCCATATTCGCTATACACAGTGAATACCAGTACATCGACACTGGGAGACACTGTGACAATACATAATTAACATACTCTAAATTTCTACAACAGTCTTTGAGAGAGAATTGCCCGACCGTTACCTCAGATGCATTGACTTCCAGAATGTAAACGAGAGCAGGATCCGGGTGCTTTACAATAGGTGTGGAAGTGAACAGTTCCTTGAGTTTTTCAAAAGCCGTTTGTGCCTCAGGAGACCAGTGGAACTGTTTGGTTAATTGGGTGATAGGCGAGATTATGGAGGTGAACCCCTGGATAAACTTCCTAGAAAAAAGTTTCCGAATCCAACGAAGCGCTGGATTCCCTTTTTATCAGCTGGAGATAGCCAGTCCAAGATGGCAGAGACTTTTTGGGGGTCCATCTTGACACCTCCAACAGAAATGATGAGTCCAAAAAATTGTATGCTTCGCTGCTCAAACTCTCACTTTTCAGGCTTCGCATAAAGACCGTGCTGGCGGAGGCGACCCAGTACCCTTTTTACATGGTTGCAATGAAGCTCCAGGGAATGAAAAAAGAAGATCAGGATATCATCCAGGTAAGCAAGAAAAGAGGTCGAGGAAGTCCCTGAAGACATAATTTATAAAGTGCTGGAACGTGGCAGGAGCGTTGCATAGACTGAAGGGCATTACTATGTACTCATGACGACTGAAGGGGGTACAGAAGGCCATCTTCCATTCATTGCCTTCCCTGATCCGCACCAGATTATAAGCTCCCCGGAGGTCCAATTTGGTGAAGCCGGTGGCCGCCCCCAGGCGTTGAAATAAATCCAGTACTAGAGGAAGTTCTTAACTGTAATTTTACCCGGTAGTCTATGCATGGGCTCAGCATATGATCCTTCTTTTCCACAAAAAAGATACCCGCCCCACCTGGTGAGGTGGACGGACAGATGAACCCCTTGCTGAGATTCTCATCGATGTACGATTTGAGGGTGCTGAGTTCAAGTTCCGTAAGTGAATAAATCCTTCCGAAGGGGATTTCAGCACTGGGAAGAAGCTTGATGGGGCAGTCATACGGCCTGTGGGGAGGAAGGACCTCAGCCCCCTTCTTACTAAAAACGTCCAAGAAAGCATGGTAGACACTGGGGACTGCCTAGCGGACATCAGGCTCCGAGTCAAGGTCCATGCATAATAGGGAAGGATCTACTCTGGGAGTCCTGGGGAGACAGTGCTTGTGGCAATACTGCGATTGGAACTGGATGTTCCTTCTAATCCAGTCGATAGTGGGATTATAGGCCTGGAGCCAGGGTAGGCCAAAGATGACAGGGAAGACGTGAGAGGTGATGGCATCAAGAGTGAGGAGCTCTTGGTGACCTCCGACCATCGTAGTGCCCAGGGGAGCGGTCTCCTGTGTGACCAGACCAGATTTTATAGTCCTTCCATCAGCCAGGTGCACAGCCATGCTTTTCAAAAAAAAAAGTCTGGGTTCGGGTCCGGGGTTCTGGTACTTTTACCAAAATTTCTGAAAATTGCTGTAAAAAAGTCCAGGAAAGTCCTAGAGGTCTGCAAAAGGAAGGAAAATGGGGGTAAGAGTGGGACAAGTGCCCTACAAAGAAATGGGGACAGGGAAATAACTAAAAGCATTTTTTAAGAAAATAAAAACATAAAAAAAGCAAAAATGGAGGTCAATGTGGGCCATCTTCAAACTGGGTCTGAAAAGTATTAATTAACAGTAGAAGCCATATAACTGTTCTAAAATCATCTTCAAACTGTGTCAAAAAAGTATAAATAAGCCGGGAGAACCCATATCACTGTTCTACAAACATCTGGAAACTGTGTGTGTCACTTTAAATAAAACAGGGACTAACTGAACTACTGTTCTGCAAACATCTGGAAAGTCTGTGTGTCACTTTAAATGAAAACGGGAATAACTGAACTACTGTTCTGCAAACATCTGGAAAGTCTGTGTGTCACTTTAAATGAAACGGGGAATAACTGAACATCTGTTCTGCAAACATCTGGAAAGTCTGTATGTCACTTTAAATGAAACCGGGAATAACTGAACATCTGTTCTGCAAACATCTGGAAAGTCTGTGTGTCACTTTACATGAAACCGGGAATAACTGAACTACTGTTCTGCAAACATCTGGAAAGTCTGTGTGTCACTTTAAATGAAACCGGGAATAACTGAACTACTGTTCTGCAAACATCTGGAAAGTCTGTGTGTCACTTTAAATGAAACCAGGAATAACTGAACATCTGTTCTGCAAACATCTGGAAAGTCTGTGTAACACTTTAACAAAAACCGGGGCAAACCCATATCACTGTTCTGCAAACATGTGGAAGCTGTGTGTGAAACTACAGCATAGAGAAGAACAGGGATATGGTTTCGCTCTGCTATATTTTCACACACATTTTGCAGATGTTTGCAGAACAGAGATATATCACTGTTCTGCAAACATCTGGAAAGTGTGTTTGAAACTATAGCAGAGCGAAACCATATACCCGTTCTTCTCTATGCTGTAGTTTCACACAGACTTTCCAGATGTTTGCAGAACAGATGTTCAGTTATTCCCGGTTTCATTTAAAAACAGATGTTCAGTTATTCCTGGTTTCATTTAAAGTGACACAGACTTTCCAGATGTTTGCAGAACAGTAGTTCAGTTATTCCCGGTTTCATTTAAAGTGACACACAGACTTTCCAGATGTTTGCAGAACAGTAGTTCAGTTATTCCCGGTTTCATTTAAAGTGACACACAGACTTTCCAGATGTTTGCAGAACAGTAGTTCAGTTATTCCCGGTTTCATTTAAAGTGACACACAGA
>BLSH010503754.1:213424-224624 GCA_018402905.1 Glandirana rugosa
TGAACCGGTGACTGACGTATTATACAAAGGGAGTCCGTGCGATCGTTCGGGTTCCGTCCGGACCCGGACCCGGACTTTGTCCCGAAGTTCGGACGGACCAGCAGAACCCGAACTTCCAGGTGTTCGCTCAACTCTACAGGTAATGAGTCCAGCTGGGTTGAGCTGGCTAATTAAGACCTCTACATAAACTCCCAGCAAGCATAGGTGAGTGCTCCACCCTGGAACCAGCTCTGTGACCAGAGACTGGGGAGTGTAACATCCTGTACACGGTAAGGCCTGTATGGCTGTGTATACTGCAGTAAGAGATAGGAGCTTTGTACAGCAGTAGGCTGTACCCAGCTGACAGACAGGGAAACATATTATGCAGTCAGTGGCCAAGTGGCCTAGGATTTATTTTGTTAGTTGTTTTTTTGCTGTTTTTACATTGTAACTAGTGAGAATTAACTACCTTTTTTGTTTTCACCTGAAACTGCTGTCTCGCTGTGCCTAAAATTGTGTAGTGCACAGGCAAAGGGTGGGACTTTAAATGAAGTGTGTGCTCACAATGTACGTAATTAAAAATGTTTCATTAATCATGCATGTAGTTAACATGTAAATAACTAGATTCATAACCATGATTGCACGGCATAGAAACTGTGGTGATACATATTATACATAGTAAAAAAGTACATAGTATATTATTACATGCATACATGAGTAAAGAAATGGGTATTTTGGCCAGATGATGGTAATCCCTGTCAGCACAGAGCTGCAAGAGTGACATATTAGAATGTACTAGCAACCAGAGACATGCATAAATACTAGTAAATCCAGATAAAATGAGTATACAGTGCATCTATATCTCAACGCGTTTCGCAAGCTCTGCTCGCTTCCTCAGGAGTGGATGCAGGGTATCTAAAAAAACAGATTACAAAGATGAGTATACCAAAAAATATAGGGTTATGTTAGGGTAGAAGCTGGAGGCCTGAGAGGACCACATACTTACAGTTGAGTTACCTGGCTCCAAAGATTGAACCCCAACGGGCAGGCACGGGAAGCACTTAGTCCGGGAGCTGAGGGGGCGGGGCAAGTGACACCCACCAAGAGACCAGATGGAGGACCGGCATGATGGAGGAGAGGTAGAAATTGGAGTGTCCCTGAATGACCCCCAAGATTGAACAGTGATGCATGACTGTAAGAGAGTATGTCAATAATGAATGCAACTTAATCATAGAATCCTCCATGCAAGAGTGAGTAAATATGTAGACAGACAGAACTATGTTGCATCGCTGGAATGATGGGAATGGAATCAGGAACACACAGAGAAGAATGAAATAAAGAACAAGGATAATAGGTATAGGAAAATAAAAGGATATGAAAAGGAAAAAGAAAAAAGGGGGAAAAAAAAACAAAAAGGAAAAAGGGGAAACGGAGGAAGAGAAAGGGGAACAAGAGGTAGTGTGCAAGGAAAGATAAAGGGGATAGGAAAATGGATGGGAATGGTGAGTGAAGTGTAAGGGTGTGAATGAGAAACTATAATACATGTATATGTGCCCACATAAGGGTGTATGGAGCTGTAAACAAAGTGAGGGTAGCGTTGGAGTAACTGATGGTGATGTCGGGCTAAGTGCTTACCAGCATGGAGAGTAATGCCCTGCCAGTGGAACAAGTGTCAGCATGGGAGCTCCATAGTGTGTCCTGCCTCGTGTGTAACCAAGGAGGGAATGAGGGAACCATCATGCCGATCGTCCAAACTTGTATCTCCGGGCGGGCTGGCGCCACAAGCCACGCTCCCAACGCCATGAGTCGAGTGGCTGAATAAAATTGTGTAGTGAACCCTTCCAGGGGGTCAAACACACCCGCTGCTGAGCTAACCCCCTTATAGTGGTGGAGGAAGCCAGGGGCAGTTTTTTTTGTGAAAGGCCAAAATGGAAGAAATGCTGAGACAGCTTGCTGTAGCAAATGCTAATCAGCAACAAGCGAATGCTAACCAACAACAAACTAATGCTAGTCTACAACAAGCAAACGCTAATCAGCAACGAGCCCAGCAACAATCTGAGGCCCACTTAATTGAGCTGTTGCAGAAGCAAGAGCAGAGACTTCAACAGCAAATAGATGCCATAACACAACAGCATCGACAGACCAGTGAGGTGAGTGGTTCCAGTAATACATCATCATTTTGTGTGAGCCGTTTATTGCCAAAAATGACTGGGGAGGATGATCCTGAAGTGTTTCTGACCACATTTGAAAGGACTGCAGAAAGAGAAAAGTGGCCTAAGGAGCAGTGGGCTGGATTGGTGGCTCCTCTATTGGCTGGTGAATCGCAGAAAACGTATTATGACCTAGAGCCGGACCAAGCAAAAGACTATGTTGTGCTAAAAACAGAAATATTGGCACGGCTGGGTGTCACCCTGGCTGTCCGGGCTCAGCGTGTGCATAACTCGACTTTCCAACTTGAAAAGCCCCCCAGGTCGCAAATGTATGAGCTCATTCACCTGGGCAGGAAGTGGCTGCAACCTGAAACTCTGACAGCACCAAAGATTGTGGAACGTGTGGTAATGGATTGGTTCCCTGAGATCTCTACCTACTGCTATACAAAAGTGGGTAAACCATGGAAACCCGAATACGGCTGACAAGCTTGTGGATCTGGTAGAGAGGTACTTGGCTACAGAGAACCTGACCGCCTCTCCCAGGGACTCACAGACTTTCCACCCTAAGACCAGACCATCCCCAGCGGCGGGTAAGAGGACTTCAAGGGGTAAGGGTGGAGAGAGTGAGAGGGCGGGAAGTTTGCATAATGTATGATGACCGCAGTCGCAGGAAGCAGCAAAAAAGTTTATTTGTTATCGTTGTCGGCAAGAGGGACATATTGCAGCCAATTACCCAGTTGTGGATAAGCCTATGGAATGTGACTATCTAAGAGACAGACGTCAGTCGCTGTTTGCGACAGTTGCATGCACTGCCACTCGGGGAACTGAAAAACATTTATGCAAAATGTGTATTAATGATAAAAATGTTGTTGTGTTGCTAGATTCAGGTAGTCTGGTAACATTCATCAAAGCTGAATTAGTTACTACAGAGGTCTCTAAGAATAACAAGGTGGCTGTTATTTGTGTACATGGGGACCCCAGAGAGTATCCTGTGGCTAAAGTGTTTTTTGAGACCACCAAAGGTAACATAACTCATGAGGTGGGTTTGGTGCCTCACTTATGTTGTAGAAATTTAGGATGTGTTTATTATGTATTGTCACAATGTCTCCCAGTGTCGGTTTACCGATATTCGCTGGCCTCTGTGAGATAACGCATTGGTTTCAATGGAGGCCATGTTTCTACATGGCTTCCATTGTTATCTGGAGACAGCTGTTGCTCATACAGGCTGGCCAATCCACATGCATGCACGCCTCTTCTATTGTATCGTTTGAATATAAACAAGTGTGTAATTGGTTGGTGGTTTGCATTGAGCTCATGTCATGTGACTGTGCCTTGGAGGCTGGTTGGCTGATTGTGAAGCCACTAAGTTCTTTTGTTGTCTATGTCTGAATGATATAAATTAAAACACCAAGCATTCAAAGGCAGAACTACCCTGTGAGCTTGCAATGTGGGAACAGCTATTGTGTCTGTCTTACTGGCTTTAACACGAGTGCACTCAAATGCATTAGGCAAAAGAGCTGAAAAGTGCGCTTATTAGCGCAGGCAAAATATAATGCATACAAGGTATTGTAGTTGCCCTTACAGAATGGCGAGTCAGAAAATTTTGGGAGCCTACAGAAATTTCCTTCACAGCGGACCGAAGGGAGGAAGTGATCCGGACAGGACATCAAAACAGCCGGCTATTGGTAAAACCAATTTTATTTAAATTTTTTAAATCTTTTGTTGTCCTGAGTCCAGGATGTTGCTTTCTCTGTCCACTGTGTCAGGTAAACTCTGCTTTGCTAAAGAACCTGTTTTTCCTCTTTTTTGCATAATGGCGGGGTTTTTAATTATATGTTATTGTAGTTAGGTCTATTGATTAGGAAGAAAACCTATACTTGTCCTCTATAGGTCCTAATCAATTCACCTAAAGTGTGTGTTATGAATAACTGTATGCTTTGAGTGCATGATCGGTGTGTATGATTATGGATATGCTTTGAATGCGTGATCGGTATCAGTGTTGTGTGTGCTATGTTGTAATTTTGGCGGTAATTCGTTTGGAGTCTCAGATTGTATTGTCAGTCTGTAAGGGGAGAGATTTCAATGTGGGTTGCTTTTGGGGGGAATGGCGTAAGTTACCACCATTTTGTTGTAAAACTGTTACAATTTCAATTTTGTTTCTGCTGAACTTGCTTTTGGACCGAATTTCATCATTTTGTGGAATTAAGTAATTTTCTGCAGGAATTTCAGTTTCTGGTTTTAATTGCTTTGTTTTTGTGCAATATTTCAGTCTCAAGTGAAAATAGTTTGTTATTGTACTGAATTCCATTTCCAGTAGAATCATTTTTGTTGTAATGTTGTTCTGTTGTTTTGCATAGTCCCAGCTGTAACTCAGTTTTTGGTAGAGACATCTGTTGTTAGACGGCTATTTAGCTTTAAGTGTGAAACCGAGTTAACATTACAGTGTATAGAGGTCTTTTTGTGCTATGTTTGCTTACGGATTGCGCCTTTTTGATTTTTGGCGGCAAATTTAGTTTAGACACAGTATTGTAATCGTAAAGAGGTTTTGTGCTCTTTACACTGTAATTCAGCTCTGGTCCTGTCTGTTTATCGTACAACTCATTTGTTAATGAAACCATTGGTTGTTTTAGATGCTGAAGTTTGAGTAGCACATGGCTATCCCGGTTTTGGAATGAGTTTCTAGTGGCGAATGGCGCCGTGCAGCTGAAAATCAGCAGTCAGTGAGGATGAGAATTTCTACGCTGTATTTCAAATCCGGTTGATAAATTCTGTGTTATGCGTTTTTAGTGTTCTAACACCAAAATCCACGTATTTGCTCTGTGGTTGGTGGTTCTCGGTGCGGTCGTTTTGTTTCCATCACGTGTTTGGCGTTGGGACAATGTTGTGGGCAAACTGCATTACTTTCAGGATAACACCTTTTGATTTAGGTCCCATTCACACTTGTGTGACTTGAAAGTCGTGTGACTTGAAGCAATGCCTATGTAATCTTGAGGTCTAGGGACCACAAGTCATATCAAACTCAGATTAAAGCAGTTCAGGGACTAGTTTTAAGTTGATACCACTTGAAGTCAGACAGCTATGAATCCTACTCATTGGAAATTGCGGGGTCCAACTTGACATACGACTCTGCAGTCCCAAGTTGCAGAACAAGTTGCACAAGTGTGAAAGGGGCCTTAGATATCCATCCAAAAGTGGAAGCTCTGCTTATCTCTCTCCCCCCCCCCCCTTCTGATTCCACGTTTGGCACCTTTTTGGGGGGGGGGGGGGAGTACCTGTTTTGGACATTTACCTGTCCCCACTTCCAACAGACCTCACTGCAGCGAGGTATGCTAGAAATTTGTCACCCTTCCTCCTTCCCTACTGCTAGGCCATTCAGAAAGCACAGTGCCCTTTGTTCATGCGTAGTAGGGAATCGGCAATGGAGGCAACAGCACCTGAGAGCCAATGGAAACATGGACTGGGGTGCCAACATCACTATCTTCCAGGACAGTGTCCTAATAACTAAAGTCAGCAGTTGCAGGATGTGTAGCTGCTGACTTGTACATTTTCTGTGGTGGGTGGGCTGAGGCACAACTTTAATATCAGCTTGGTTACCCAGGTTGGTGAGCTGGGATTGAGCCCCAGCTATCACATGGTACTTGGGCTTACCTCAACAACCTGTACCATGTGAATAGCTTCAGCTAATCACAGATCAGTAGTAATCCCAGCTGACACGAATGTCAAATAATTCTGACTGTTCAAAGTTTGGCTGGTACATTGATTTGTATTACCATACAAGCCATTACAGCAAGCCTACATGATACATTTAAACAAGGCTATCTAAAGCCTCGTGCACACGGGACGACGATCGTATACAACAGGTCGTACGAACGACCATTGTATGCGAAATCGACCATTAGTATGCGCGATTAGAACAGCCGACGTAAGACGGTCGTACAACGGGAGTGGTATGAGCAAACTAGAAAACGTGGTCGTACCAACAAGCGGTCATACGACCGTTGTATCGTGTGTATAGAGAAGTTGGTCCAACAAGTTGTATTGTGCAAAAAACGCATGCTCAGAAGGCAGGAACGGCCGGATGCTAATTACATGCACCTGAACGTTCTTTCTTTGGTCGTATGATCGTGTAGTGCAGTCAGTATGCTAGATACAACAGCCAACATACGATTTGAGACAATCGTATGTACGATCGTCGTCCCGTGTGTACGAGGCTTTACTCAGTGTAGTTTGATGGTATGACCTTCTGAAACTTGCATTGTACTCAGCATTACATGCTGAAAATATGCGAATGCATATTCACCAATTAGTAAAATACCCATCAGTTTGATTGCTTCCATACTATGAATTCTTTAAATGCATGCAATGATGTGTACATATTCAATAATATGATGTGGAATTGGAATAATCACACACTAGTTAATGTGCTGGCAGTTAGTCTGTAGAGAATTTTCAGAATCCAAGATTAGTAAATGTATTTTCTATGGCTGGCTGTGATCAACTTCAAAGTGTAGTGGTTCCTTTGAATACCTTCAAAGCTTACAGCTACAGGTTCGGATCCTACCGGTGCCATCATTACACCTTGCGTTGTAATTGGCATTATATTCTGAAAATATGTGAAGGCATATTCGCCAGTGCCCATCAGTTTGATTGCTCCGATACTATGAACTTATGCAATGGTATGTACATATTCAATAATATTATAGTGTGGAATTGGAATATTCACACACTAGTTAATGTGACCGGCAGTTAGTTTGTAGAGAATACAAGATTAGTAAATGTAATGTAATGGTTGCAGTCAACTCTATAGTGTAGTGGTTTATTCCGATACGTTCAAGCCTTACAGCTCCAGGTTCGGATCCTACAGATGTCATTAGCACACCTTGCATTGTACGCAGCATTATATTAAGTTTGATTGCATCCATACTATGATCTTTTGCAATGCATGCAATGGTATGTACACATTCATTAATATTATGGTGTGCAATTGGAATAATCACACACTAGTTAACATGGCAGCAGTTAGTTTGTAGAGAATGAAGAGATTTTTTTCTGTCTGGTTGTAGTCAAGTCTACAGTGTAGCGGTTTATTCCGATGCATTCAAAGCTTACAGCTCCAGGTTCGTATCTTACAGATTTCATCAGCACACCTTCCATTGTATACAGCATTTTCCTGACAGACTCCATGGCAGCATACGTCTGGGCTAGCCCCTCCTCCACTCCTCCCCTATAGGACCCCACTCCCATAAATTTTTGCTCCGAGCCGGAGGCCGTGCTCCTTTTTGTCCTCCTCTTAAGGACCGTGTTGTTTATTTGATTACCTGAAGTTTTTTTTTTTTTCTCTCCGCGATCAAGACCGGCCAACAACGACCACGGGAAAGACAGGTCGCGATACTCCGATAAGCCTTAGCTACTAGCGAGGTATGGAGTGGGCAGTTGGTAGAGCTGCTGGATACTCTGATAAGCCTTAGCTACTAGCAAGGTATGGAGTGGGCAATTGGAAGAGGCGCTGGAAGAGCTAGAAACCTAGCAGGTAAGCGGCAGGTAAGCGGCGCAACGGCCTGACAGCCCAGCTACTAGCGGGTGGCCCTATCTGCCCCAAGTATGGTATGATCAGCCTACCTGGTCCGGTTTGATCGTTGAAGCAGGAAGCAGGATTGAATTGCGGTGATGTATACCTTTATATTACATATTCCATGGCAGCAGTGTGTGGTTGTCTGTTTTCTTCCCTGTCTCTTGCGTTTTCCAGTCTATGGCGGCTGGAGCGCATTGGCGTTCCAAGCCGCTCCTTTCTCTTCCGGCCAGGTGTCCCCAGGTTACTCCTGACCAGGGACCCAGTGCATGCGCACTGTGGGCGGCGGTGGCATCATTTCAGTGGAGAAATTCAATCAGCAGTCAGTACTGTTGATATAGGGATTTCTCTGTGGGCAGCTTTTCAGCAGTGTTCTCTAAATGCTGTGTGCAATCATCACAGGTATATGCTTTGCATTAACTTGATCAGCTGGGCAGGTTGTCTGGCTGTGCAGTTTTGCACTGTGGATGTTTCACTGCTCCCCCTGGTGGCCAGCCCTTGTGCAGCAAGTGGGAGAGGGGGGGGGGGGTTTAACCCTTTCCTTTCCTTGCTGACCTGGGTACTCTTTTCGAGCTTAACCATTTCCTTTCTATCCTATTTTGTTTTCTTTATTTTTCCTTCTAGGTCAAAGTAACAAGACAGGGCACAAGATGATAAAGACCTCATTAGGTCACAACATTCCTCTTCCAATTGTATTTGGCATAGGGCACTGTCAAGGCCCAGCCTTCATAGTAGATGCTTTGAATCCCCCTTCACGCACCCACCACTATGTCAGCTGCTCCAAGAAGGGAGCCTACTGGGGATGCGGGACTCCGGTCTCAGAGGGTAAGTCTCTGCACGAGTTGTGCTAAAGCCCAGGTGGTTGGAGAAGGGGATAGTGATTTCCAACAGATGGAATATCTGATGAGGCATGTGGTGCAAGAATCCCTTAAAGAGTGGAAGGTGAGCCACATTAAGATTCAACAGCCATTGCGGCATGTTCTCCCGTTAGGATGGCCAGGAAGAACGGGAACTGTCCCATCAAGCCATCCATCTATAAAGACCTCCAACAGTGGGGCAGAGGGAGATGAGTCTCTTTACCCTGATAACGCCTTTTGTTTAGGCAATAAGGGGTGCACTTACACTAATAGAACCTGTGGAGTCCCCTGCAAAGTAAGAGGAAGTTCTGTAAGCACCTTGGGCTCCATTTTCCTCCAGTGCAACTTGTCATGCATTCCAATCTATGCGACTTAAAGTTGCAGCAACTCTGAAAAGGTTCCTGCACTACTTAGGTGCGACTTTTGTTGCAGCTCTGATCCAGAGACTGTAAAGTTGGATCGGGGCTGCACTTAGTCGCACCCCCGAGTCGGTGCGACTTTGGGGTCGCAATAGTGGAGACGTAACCTCAGAGAGAGTGTTCTATTCTCCCCATCCCTAACGGGACTAGGGGACATGATTTCGGATGAGCAAGGTCGCAGGATATACCTCCCTTCTGAGCAAACGTGTCACTTTTCCTTAGAAGAGGCAGTGAATGGCCCGAAGGTTGGCTGGGCTCCTGTGTCCACGTTAAAGGAAAAGAAAAAAAGGGGATGGAAATGTGGACCCAGTACACAGGAGCGTGTTCAGAAACTCTATACCTCAGAATCCGGCGATGGTCTCGGTTTCCATGGTAGCATCATCTGCATGGTGACACGGGTTATGCTCTCATCAGTTACGGCAAGTGAGTGCTATGGTTAGGGCCTGGGCCTGCTGATCCTGCCACTATCAGGCGTAATATAGCATTCCCTTTGAGGGAGCTTCATCTTTGCAAGCTGACTAGCACCGCATCCCGGACACAGTTGGCAAGCTAGGGTCCTGCCTCAGGGCCGGCGCCTGAAAGTCTGGAAGACAGCAGTCTAGAGAACAAAGTTCGGCGCATGCGAGGGTTGCACGTTTTTACAGCCCAGGTCTGGATTTTAGGAAGAGCTGGTGTGGAGACCAGATTTCCCCTCAGAAGCATGCTAGAAGCTTGAACTCAAGTATCAAGAAGCAACTGAGTTTGGGCCTCAGACTATTGGAACATCAGAATGGTCTCTTGGGGACATGCATGGTCCATCAGTGGTCTGCTTCATCTCGGATTCATTTCAGTGGATTTTACCTCACACTGAGATAAAGATAACATATACTCAGGCTTTACATAAGTCACTGGTGTCGCAAAGTGCTGCCGTGACAGTTTCCGAATGCGAGAGATTTCAGGGCAAGTACTCATCCCTCTTTATGGTCATGAAGGGGAACAGCTTGCGGTGGCCTGGCTTGGACCTTGCACACCTCAGACAATTGTCAGCAAGATTGTTTCCAATAGACATAAGATGCTTACTTTCATGTGCCCATTGTAGAAGACTTCTGCAAGTTCCTTCAGTTCACTATAGGTCAGGACCATCTCCAGCTCCAGCCATTTGGGCTTTAATCATCACCCTGTGTATTTTCAGGGTCTTATTGGTTCTTATGGTCTTTATCAAAACAAGGAGCATAAGCCTGCTTAGTTACATGGATGTACTTCTCCTAGTGTCCCAAACAAAGGGCAGCTGCTGGAGCCCAGAGCTCAGGGCTTTCCATGCTCCTCAAATTGGGATGGCAGCTGATTCTGGTAAGAGTCACCTGGAGCCCACTCAGTCTCCTGTATGCCTTGGAGCTCAGTGCAATATAGTCAAGGGGTCTATTGCCTTGACTCTGGTTCCCGAAGTGCTGGAACAGAATACTCCCGGCCTTGTCTTCTTCCCTGTGCACCTTTCAGTGTCTAAAATGATTGACACTATGGTGTCTACGATTTCAAAGGAGTTACTGTAAGTGGAGGCTGGAGAAGACGGCCCTTCTAGAAGGGGTCTCTCCAGAAGTGGGAGCCAGGAAGCAAAATTCAGGTCATCTACATTACCTCAATCATGAGAGCGAGTCCCCTGGTGGCTGCAGTGGAGGAGCTGGCTCATTTGCCATTTCCATCGCCCCATAGCCTGGTTCATAATCACGTCCGATGCTAGCAATACAGACCGGGGGGGCTTGCTGCCTGTCGGGGATAACTCAAGACAGACGGGGCTGTCAATTTCACAGGATTGTGTTAAACATTCTAATACTATGGACAGACTTCTGTACCCTACAGGCCTTTCACTATATGAGGAAGGGAGCGCCGATGCTCTTAGGTTAGTCAACACTACGGTGGTCTCCTATGTTAAGACAGAAGGACTCACAGCTTGTTCTCTATTACGGGAAGCAGGAGCCAATTTTGTCTTGAGCTCAGAAGATTCAAGCCTACACCTCAGCGGCTTATGTGCCCAGAGTCCAGAATATTCTAGCAGACTTTCTTCCTGAGTCCATTTGGACAACGAGTAGCCTCTACATGTGGAGGTTTTCAGGCACAATGCCCTGATCATTGGTAATGCAGTAGGACTGGTGCATTTCTTCCAGTCCTAATCAACCTCGGGTTTCTATGAAGACTCTGAGCAGAGGTTGTGCAGGTAATGGCAGGGATGCCTTATTGGCCAATTAGGCC
>BLSH010503754.1:230429-257803 GCA_018402905.1 Glandirana rugosa
CACTGTGACCCGTCCTTCGTCCACACTTTATGTAAACCCCTGTGTGTCTATCAGACGGTTCATGTAATTGTATGGAATCGGACCCCGCTACTCGATCTAAACTTTTCTTTCCCTACCGACCCACACATAACTTAACGTAATTGTAGGAAATGTACAAATTGTGATATTCTTATTTTGGTCAAAGTGGAACTTTAACTTGCAAGCAGCCCACAAGAGTTGTGTTCAAAACTAAGTAGACCCCCCATGGGTAATGCAATTCAATACACACCCAGCCATCCCTTTCTTTTCAAATCTAGCTCATCGCCCCAGGCTAAGGTATGTTAATGTACTTGGCAGACTATCTGTGTGTCCCCAAATGTATTTCACACCTGCTTCCTGCCCAGTGTCACCGTGCATCCTATTTACTCCCAGAGATTCTGTGTCCCTGAGTAAATTAATTTTCAAGGGTCATTTAATGGTGAAAAGGGTAGGGCCTGACTAGACATACTGGGATAGGGAGTTCCAGAGGTCCTGGAGCAGTCCTGATGGTGAACCTGAGGAGACAACAAGGGAGCTGGAAATTCGGAAAATTAAATTTTTAGTTTCATTAAATCAAAGTGGGAATCTCAGTGGCCATTGTGTTTTTTTTTTTTTTTTTTTTTTTGTTGTTTTTGCGTCATTCTAAACAGTGCATCTTTTCTTCCTCTTTGTAATGAGAAATAAAAGGGGGGAGATAATGGTGGTGAGAATGACAATTTTCAAACTTACAATACTAACCTCTATAATTCTAACCAAGTTTGTGACCTAGTAGGACGACATGGACCATACCAGGTTCAGCTGACGACACCAACCTCCCTAAAGCTTGAGGGACGAGAAAACTGTATCCATGCCAGACACTGCAAGAAGCTGCTCAACCACATCAACGACTGAGGAGTATCTTTTTATTTATATTATTTAGCTTAATGTATTTTAGCAGGGGTAACGATAAAACATCCCAACTTGTTTTTTTTAAATGCACCTCCAACGAGCTAAAACAGTAAACAGGACCCACTGCTAGGTACGCTCTAGGCCTCCACCGAGCCTTAATACCCGTCAGTGGCAGCAGTACATGACATGGATGTGTATGTACATGTATATGTGTGTGTATATATGATGTTAATATTGGTAAAAGCAAACAAAAGAAAAAACTAGCAAAAATCTCAAAAAGACACAAACTAACTTAACGATACATTTCTAGAAGATAAAATTAGTTACAGTTTCAACATTAGCTCTGGTTCTTGCACCTCCCTCTCAAAACCAGTATGGGTATCCGGACAACTAAGTGGCCCACAAGTGTGCTTTAACTTTAAGTTTTGTAAGAGGAGTAGTTTTGTAGGATCCACGGTTTGTGAGAAAGGTATAACAGTCAATCTTATGAATTAGACCCCCAGCCTTCTCTAGTAGCACCAATAGACTAGATTACATCTGTTGGTAGGAAGAGTGTGACATACAGACTGAGGGAGGAATTCCCCAGACTGTCCTGTTATTGCGCAATGCAGGGGACCGTTAGAGTCCCCCTGTGCGACTCTAACAGGCCCCTACTACTTATGCCTTTCCACAGCTTATAAGTTAATACCCCCTAATGCAAGCATGGTGAAACTCGTCCCAGAATCTTACGTCTTGGCCGATTGTTAGGATCTGATGTCGTGAGAGAAGGTAAGAATGGCAGGGACAGCTCAAAGGGAATTGTTAACCAACTCCAACAAGGCCTGAGCATGGTTTCCTGCTTGGACAGGGTGGGGGTTGAACTTAGTAAACGATTGAACAATTTCTCATCCATTGTGGATTGGATGTTCAATGAAACAGTTGAAGCTGTGAGGGAGATCTCACAGGAACAACGACAGAGTCTATTACAGGAAAAGATGACACTTGATTATCTTTTAGCGCAAAAGGGGGGTTTCTGTGAGTTCGAGGCACTAGTGACAAGGTCAAAGTCCATATGGATAAAGTTAGGTCCCTGCTAGGGAGAGCCAGAGCTATAGCCAGTGAAGGTTGGAATCTTTTCTAAAGGGTTTGGGAGATTTTGGGGAGTTCTTGTTTTTTTCCATCGGATCCTGGTTGAAGGAAGTAGGGGTATATACACTCGTGTTGTTTTGTTTCTATTCCTTCTATATGCCATGATGAGATGTTCCTGCTGCCTGATCGTTTAAGTCACCGAAGCCCAAGCAGATAACCACATCTTCCTAGCCAAGACAAGAGGTCCCCTGAAGTCCAGCTCATGTACCAGATGCTGAGGATTCTGGCGATCGCTATAACCCCCACGTCATCCCTCCCGAAGAATACGTGTCAACCATGGTTTTCTTTTGTTCAATGGATGGACTGAATGTTTCATTTTTTTCCTTTTGATTGGACTGGTGTTCGTGTTTAGAAGATGATCAAGATTCATCGAGGGGCACATGGGAGCATATGACAAGAGGAGGAACTGTTGTGGAAATTTAGGATGTGTTTATTATGTATTGTCAGTGTCTCCCAGTGTCGGTTTACCAATATTCGCTGGGTACAGCGAATATGGCTTTAACCAATATTGAGGAAATGCCATTTACAATGAAACCTACCATTATTTGATAACCACGCGCTACCCGCCCGATCATCCCGGCCAGGAGGCGCTCTGAGCAGTTAACGCTGGAGCGAACGCCGGTCCGGAGCTTTGAGGTGCAATGCACGTTCTGTGGCGCAAGTGTATTACTGTCAATCGGGGGGCCCCTGTATTATGTACAGATTGATCTGCTTGGCGGCGATTTACTTACGTTATGGAATCAGTTTTGCCTTTTATGTAAGGATAATGTTCTGTAAGCTTTCTGTCGCATCTGATCAATGTGACAGAAATCTACAGCTATATTCCTTTGTGCATAATTTACCCTTTAATGGAACAGTAGTATAATCGCTATGGAGTATAGTTAATAGAGCTGTATTTGATAGTGATTCGTTGTAATGGCAGTTCGAGGTTTTGCATGCATGGCGTTTTGCTTGGAGGGCCTCTGTGAAATAACGCATTGGTTTCAATGGAGGCCATGTTTCCACATGGCTTCCATTGTTATCTGGAGACAGCTGTTGCTCATACAGGCTGGCCAATCCACATGCATGTACGCCTCTTCTATCGTATCGTTTGAATATAAGCAAGTGTGTCATTGGTTGGTGGTTTGCATTGAGCTCATGTCATGTGACTGTGCCTTGGAGGCTGATTGGCTGGCTGATTGTGAAGCCACTAAGTTCTTTTGTTGTCTATGTCTGCATGAGATAAATTAAAACACCAAGCATTCAAAGGCAGGACTACCCTGCGAGCTTGCAATGTGAGAACAGCTATTGTGTCTGTCTTACTGGCTTTAACACGAGTGTACTCAAATGCATTATGCAAAAGAGCTGAAAAGTGCACTTATTAGCGCAGGCAAAATATAATGCATACAAGGTATTGTAATTGCCCTTACACTTACCACATGATGCTATTGTGGGGAGGGATTTTCCAAAATTCTGGGAATTCTGGGATGGTCCTGAACCCCCCACAGAAGCCCTAGAGGCCAGGAAGAGGAATCCCAGGTATCCTCTGAGAATGGTGAGACCCCTCCAGATTTTCCCTTGTCGGTGTTGGCAGGAGAGACTCAGGAAACTGGGGAGGAACCAACATCTTCAGACGAAAACATGCCGTCTGTAGAGTTCTCTGATTTAGAGGTTCACAGGGAAAATTTTGCCACAGAACAGGTAAAAGACCCCACCCTGATAAAAGCATGGGAAAATGTAGTAAAGATAGATGGTGAATTTGTGAACCCAGATCAGTCCTGCAGTTACCCATACTTTATGATGGAAAGGGATCTGTTGTATCGGGTTGCCCAAAAGGCAGATGAAACTGTTGAGCAACTTGTGGTACCCAAAAGCTAAACTAAGTTGGTATTGGAATTAGCCCATGGACACATTTTGGGAGGTCATTTGGGGGCAGAGAAAACCAGAGAGAGAGTATTTCAGAGGTTCTATTGGCCTGGGGTCATGAAGGAAATAGAAAAGTATTGTTCCTCCTGCCCGGTGTGTCAGAAGTCTGCACCTTTGTCGCATTTCCGTAACCCACTGGTACCTATTCCCATCATTGAGGTTCCCTTTGCGAGGATCGCAATGGATTTGGTAGGCCCGATACTAAAGTCCGCTAGGGGGCATCAGTACATTTTGGTCATAACGGACTATGCCACCCGCTATCCCGAAGCGATCCCTCTTAGAAATACCTCTGCCAAGCGATAGCCAAAGAGCTATTTCTGGTCTTCAGCCGTGTGGGTATTTGTAAGGAATTGATTACAGACCAGGGTACCCCATTTATGTCCAGGGTAATGAAAGAGTTATGCAAGTTGTTCAAAGTGACACAATTACGTACATCCGTGTATCACCCTCAAACAGATGGGTTGGTTGATAGGTTCAACAAAACCCTAAAACAAATGTTAAAAAAAGTGGTGGATCAAGATGGAAAGGACTGGGACTGGGAAGTACCACAATCCTCTACCGGGTTTTCACCCTTCAAATTACTCTATGGGAGCCACCCAAGGGGGCTGTTGGATATCTCCAAGGAAACTTGGGAAAGTGAGTTCTCCCCCCCCGGAGTGTGATTGAGCATGATGCCCTGTTGCAAGACAGAATTGCACAGGTAATGCCAATCATCAAAGAACACTTGGCCCAAGCGCAGTTAGCACAGCAAAGGGTGTATAACCGCAAGGCCAAGACCTGTACTTTTTTTACCGGAGGATAGGGTGTTGGTACTTGTCCCTACGGTCGAAAGCTAATTCCTGGCCAAATGGCAGGGCCCATACGAAATAATTGAAAAAGTGGGTGAGGTGAACTACAGGGTCAGACAACCAGGACGGGGAAAGCCAGAACAGATCTACCACATTAATCTGTTGAAAGCCTGGAGGGATAGGGAATCCCTAGTCGCAGAAACCTTGGGGTCGCAGACTCAGTCTGATTGCTTAATTCCTGAGGTGGGAATAGCAATCACCCTATCAAAAGTTCCTTACTACAAAGATAAGCGGTAAAATTATCTCTGTACCCAGCGCTTAGTTGATTGCTTTTTGTAATTTTCTTATACTGATATTTACTGATGATTTTGTTTGTTTGGTATTATTTTGATTGTTATTAATATTATAGGCTGCCGCTATGTAGGTTTACAAAACATAATGGGGACTTTAACTCGTTGTGTGTTCACCTTGGTGCACTCATTTGTCAAAGTTAGCAGCGCCGTTACTAATGTTTATATAGTTCTACTCCGTTTGCCAATTACTTGTTTGATCTTTATATCCACCTGGGTTTTAGCCTACAACCCTGTTAATCATGTGTATAAATACATGTATAAACTTTCAACATACATATAAAATACTTGTTACATTGTGCATATATGTATCATAAGTCCATATTTCAGATAAAACCTCCGTTCATATAAAACACTGTATCCTTTTGTCTTAGTTGTTACAGTCCTTATAGTATTCAACTTAAAAACAATCGTATAAGTCATCAAATTCTTTTATCCTAACTTGAATCCTTATGGGGTTAAACTTGGAAGCTGTCCATATTGTATCATCATTTTCACTGAAAATTGCTTCTACATCTCTTTGCTGGTGGTTTTCCTTACTGCTTTATCCCCCTTATGGATCCCCACTTACCGGAACTGTTAGTTGGAAGCGCTGTCCTGCTCCTTAAAGGTGAGCCGGATACCCCTTTGGTCTTTCTCTTTTCCGTATAGTGGATCAATCCTTGTTGTTATTTATCCTCGGGTTGTTTAGGTAGCATGTAACATGAAAAGAGAGGCTCATAGAGTAAAATCGTTTTTTATTTAAACACGCCCCTTCACCCTTAACCACTTAAGGACCGGAAGGATTTCCAGCTTTAGGACCGGAGCCCTTTTTGCGATTCGGCGCTGCGTCGCTTTAACTGACAATTGCGCGGCCGTGCGACGTTGTACCCAATCAAAATTTGCGTCCTTTTTTTCCCACAAATAGAGCTTTCTTTTGGTGGTATTTGATCCCCTCTGCGTCATTTCTGATCGCCGCTATAAACAAAAGAAGAGCGACAATTTTGCAAAAAAAAACCAAATTTCTTACTTTTTTTTTTTTTTTTTTTTTTTGCTTTTTTTTTTCACCGTTTTTGGCCGATTTATATTCTTCCTCATATTTGCGATAAAAAAAAAATCGCAATCGGCGTTTATTGATTGGTTTGCGCAAAAGTGGTCGCGTTTACGGATGATGAGAATTCATTTTTGGGTTTTTTTTTTTTTTTTTTATTTTTTACTATTAATGGTGGCGATCTGCGATTTTTAGCGGTACTGAGATATTTCAGCAGACATGTCGGACCATTTTGACACTTTTTTGGGACCAATGGCATTTATACAGCGATCAGTGCTATAAAAATGCACTGATTACTGTGTAAATGCCATTGGCAGTTAAGGGGTTAACCTGCAGGGGGCGCTCTAATGGTTAAGTATGTTCCCTGGGCGTGTTCTAACTGTGGGGGGACTGCCCTGGCTGGGGAAGGGAAGTGGTCACAGCCTTCGTATACAGGAAGGCTGTGATCACAGCCCTTCCCCCTTCACAGAACGGAGGTCCGTGTTTACATACACGGACCTCCGTTCCTTCGCTCCGGGGGGGCCATCGCGGGTAGCCGCTCCCTGGCCCTCCCCGGACACAGTGAGCGCACGGGCGCGCCTCCGGCGGCGCGCGCGCGCTCACTAGGCGCGATCACGCGGCCGCCGTCAGATGATGGCGATCCGCGTTACAGAGCCACTTTGCCGCCGTCAATTGCCGATTGGCGGTCGGCAAGTGGTTAAAACATGCTTACATTGTGTCATAAAAAATTGCGCTTTTGATCATAAAATATCACCGTGTTCTCTGCGCTGAAGACGCCTCCTGTTAGCGTTGTTTCCCAGCCTGCGGTGTAAGGATGATCAGTGTCTCACTCTGTCTCATCAATCTGCATGAATGAATGCCGTGTGATCATTCCCAGACGCGTTTCGTCATTATGTCTTTGTCAATGGGGTTGATCACATGTCACGGCATGTGTGCTTTTGTAATGCTGTTACTAGTGTGTTTATCAATCAGCTGTGGGGATGGATGCCCGCTGGTTTGATTTTGCCAAGAGAAGTTACTATTTGCATTGATGCTCTATTTATTTATTTCATATTCCTATATGTATCTCTCTAGTTGTGCTTGAACTGGTAAGAAGAACCCAATTGTTATTGCTTTAGTCAAACTTATATTTGTATAACCACTTCTATTGTACAATGTTCATATGGGTATACCATCCTCCTGTCATACTTTTGATACTGTTTGGGTTTTCTACCTAAGTAGACTTATGTTTATGTTATTAGTTTCTTTCTCAATAACCCTGTTGACATTCCATTTTCCTGGCTCAGCCCCATGTCAGCACACCTCGGGTCAACCCCGCCCCCTTGACCCCGTATAGGACATCCCTGAATAGAGCATAAAAGGCCAGCAGTACCTGGAGACGGTGTTCTTATCTTGTCCTTGCTCCGGACGTCCCGATTCCTGCCGTCTGTCCCTGCGGTGGAAGGTCCCGGTAAGAGGGTAAAACCCTCGGATGGTGACGCTCCTGGTGCCGGAGGTAGCGCTGGCATAAACTGCCATAAGTCGCGTGGGGGCAGCCACCCTGGGTTTCTTTCCCTGCCAGTCTGTCCTGTCTTCAATGGAGATCCGGGCGCCGCTGCTTTTCCTCCACTTCCGGGTTCTGCGTTCCACCCGGCTGGCGCGTTTGTGTGACATGACGGCGCCTCCCCTGATTGGCCGAGCAGGCGCGGCTATGATTGGTGCGCCGTCTGACGGCGCCTGATTGGCCGGCGGGGGAGGCGGCGTTTTTAAATTCAGGGGAAAGTGTTCCTTCCCTGTGGCTGCCAGCTGATACCGAGAGCTCGTTCACGGTGAGTGGGGGAGAGGAAGGGGGGCTGGATCCTGCTGGCTGTGTCTTTGTTATGCTGATGTGGCTTCTTTCTTTGCAGCTTCCTCTGGCAGTCTCCCTTTATTTGTGGCTACTGCTGCTGGTGAGGGAGGGAGGCTCAGGGGGAGGGGGATGGATAGTATGAACTGTCTGTGAAGGTTCTCTCTTCTTGCTGTCCTTGTATCTTTCTTAGCCCAGGATGAGCTCGCCGGTTACTACACAAGAGGCACTGAAGTCTGTGGAAAGGTAAGGGACGGAAATGGGAGTTTGTCGTTAAATGAACAACCTATTGTGGGCCACTGAGGATTGTTCCCCTGCATTTCAGGGGGAGAGGTGCGTCGCTCAGGAGACGTAAGAGTACTATATCCTCCTCGGATAGCCATCACTCTCCATCTCCGCAAGAGCAGCATGCTAAAGCTAAGGCGAAACGCCACCACGTCCACCGTAGTCCATCCCCGGAATTGGTGGATCGAACTGCTAGCAAACCGCATTGCAGCCATGGATCACCAGGCCCGGCGGTGAAGCATTTGGCAGTCTGCTGGGCTTGTGGAGCCCAGGCTCTCCCCACTAAACGCCTCTGTGGTTCTTGCCTTAAAGAAGCAGCCCAGCCAGGCCAGTTTGGGGATGAAGACATTAAGACCTACATTAGGCGTGCGGTTGAAGAGGGGGTAAAAGCCCTATTGCCTAGTCCCTCGCCTTCCTCGGGTCCGGTTCGCAGTCCTAGAGGGGGCGACTCCCCGATACCAGACACAGGGGGGTCAGACTCGGAAGTGGATTCAGAAGGCCAGGAAACACCAGAGTCCTACTCGTTTGATTTTGCCTTAATTCCCTCCTTCATTTTAGCCGTAAAACAGGCTATTGAGTGGGAAGAGGACTCGGCAAGTACACAGGAGCCGAGGAAATACTACCCGAATTTAAAGAGGGAACTGCCAAAGTTTCCATTTATTCCTGAAATTAAGGAATTGATGGAGGAGTGGTCCAAGCCGGACAGAAAACCACCTGTGCACAACAGAATTAATAAACTCTACCCATTTAAACCATCAGAGGTGGAGTCCTGGGATTCCCCCCCCCCCCAAGGTGGATGCATCATTACAGCGGCTTGCAAGACACATCACCTTGCCGCTGGAGGAGAACGTATCGTTTAAAGATTCCATGGAACGTAAGGCTGACGCTGAGCTAAAGAAAGTGTTCACCACGGCGGGAGCCGCCTGCAGGCCAGCAGTGGCCCTTACCTCCATTGCCAGAGCAGTAAAAGTCTGGTCTTCGGAGGTGGAGACAGCCTTGAGTTCCGAAGAAGACAATGTGGTCTCAAGTCTGCAAGCCTTGAAATTGTCTGCAGAGTTCATGGCAGAGGCAGCAGTGGACTTGGTCAGATTTTCCTCCCGCATCATGTCGCATTCGGTCACGGCTAGGCGGGCTCTTTGGCTGAAGCACTGGGCCGCTGATTCAGCATCCAAACAGGCGATATGTTCTATTCCATTTGAAGGTGGCACGCTCTTTGGCAAAACATTGGAGGAGGCTATTCGCCGGGTGACGGGGGGAAAATCAGGTCTCCTTCCCCAAGACCGAAGGCGACGACAGCAGTCCTTTCGAGCTACCAGAAGATCCAGAGATCAATTCAAAGAGGCCAGGTCGTATCTCCCGGGCAGGGAGTTCTCAAGGTTCTCATGGTGTCCTCGAAACACCTTCTCCGATCAATCAAATCCTAAAGCACCCCAGGCTTCCAAGTACGCAGCAAAATCCTTTTGAAGGTCAGCCCGCCCAGGAACTGCCGGTAGGGGCAAGATTAATCGCCTACGGCAGTGTCTGGGCGGAAAGAATAACGGATGCCTGGGTGTTAAAAGTAGTCAAGGATGGTCTCTTTCTTCAGTTTCAGGCTGGGCCTCCAGGAAGAATTTTAATGGTCACGAAGATACCAAGGTCACCAGAAAAATGTCTATGTCTCGAGTCCTACATCGCAGAGTTGGTTGTGTTGCGGGCGGTTGTTCCAGTACCAGAAATAGAGCGGGCCAGGGGGTGTACTCACCTCTCTTCCTTGTTCAGAAGTCCTCAGGCAAGTGGCGTCCAGTCCTGGACTTGAAGAGGCTGAACTCCTTCCTGAAGCCTCAGTCATTTCGGATGGAGTCACTCAGGACGATCATGGCAGTCATACGCCGAAGCGACTGGATGGTTTCGGTGGACCTCGAAAACGCGTATTTCCATATTCCGATAGCAGAAGCTCATCAACGTTTTCTGCGTTTTGTGTATGCGGGAGACCATTTTAAGTTCAGATGCCTCCCATTCGGCCTCAGTTCCGCCCCAAGGTCATTTACAAAGGTCCTAGTGACGGTGATCGCGTACCTCCGGCAGCAAGGAATAAGAGTATTCCATTATTGATGTCCTAATCGTCGCTCAAACCAGAGATCTTTTGTTGCAGCACCGAGATCATGTCCTTGCCACCCTGGGCCAGTTTGGGTGGATGGTGAATACGGGGAAGAGCCATCTTGTTCCATCTCAGACGTTGATTTACCTGGGAATGTCTTTCGACACGAGGCAATACAGGATCTTTCTTCCAGAGGACAAGATCATTCGCGTCATGAGGGACGCAAGGAGAATGGGAAGTGCAGCGGTCATCACAGTTCGCGAAGGAATGAGCTTCCTGGGGAATCTTACGGCATGTATTCCAGCAGTCCAGTGGGGACAATGGCATACAAGAAGGTATCAGTTTGCTCTCCTCAGCCAGTGGCGCCGTGGTTCGTTGCATCAGAAGACCTTGATTCCTCTGTCTATCCGAAACGATCTTGTCTGGTGGACAAGGAGAGAAAACCTGACTCGAGGCAGGGCCATCAACCCTGGAGGCTGGATTACGATCACTTCGGACGCCAGTCTGCAGGGTTGGGGTGCTCATTGCGGAGAGCTGAGGGCCCAAGGAAAATGGGACCCTCAGACTTCCTGTTCCTCCAATCTGTTGGAGCTCGGGCGGCCAGGGAGGCCCTTCTAGTCTTCCATCCCGTAGTTCGGGGCAGGAGAGTTCGGCTTCTAATGGACAACAAGACAGCAGTGTCTTATGTGATGAAGCAAGGTGGGAAGAGGAGCCTGTCCCTCCTTCAAGTGACGGCGGAGATATTCAGTTTTGCCGAAGTCCACCTAGCGGATCTGATAGCAGTCTATCTCCCCGGAGTTCAGAATACCATGGCCGATTTCCTGAGTCGCAGGTTCTCCCACAACTCAGAGTGGATGCTAAATCCGAAATACCTGGGGCAAATCTTCAGCCAATGGGGGGTGCCCGAGGTGGATCTGATGGCAACTCCAACCAATCGTCAGGTACCAAGATTCTTTTCCCGGTACTATTGTCCTCAGGCGCTAGGGCAAGATGCACTATCTCAAAGATGGAACTTCAACTTGGTCTACGTGTTCCCTCCCACAGCACTGATTCTCAGATGCCTGCTGAAGATAATGGAGGACGAAGTCACGGCGATAGTGGTCGCTCCGTTCTGGCCAAGGAGGCCGTGGTTTCCGCTCCTCTGTCACCTGGCGAAATTTCCTCCGGTCAGGTTGCCACAAGCCTGGGACCTGTTTCAGCAGAACGGCCAACTTCATCCCGAACCGGCCCGCCTGGTCTTGACTGCCTGGCTGTTGAGCGGAGCAAGCTAGATAGCTTGTACCTCCCCGAATCGGTAGTGGCCACCTTGCTTACAGCACGAAAGCCTTCTACGAACAGAACCTATCACCGAGTTTGGAGGAAGTTTGAAGGATTTGCTACCCAACAGGGGTTCTTTTTTTCAGGTGCCGTCAGTGACGGACGTTCTAAAATTCCTTCAGTCAGGTCTAGATATGGGTTTGAGCTATAATACCCTGAAGGTCCAAGTTTCCGCGCTTACTGCCCTGACCGACGTTCCTTGGGCGAGGGATCCGCTTATAGTGAGATTTTTAAAGGCAGCAATCAAGATTCGGCCTCCGATTCGCCCAGTGTTTCCTAGATGGGATTTGCCGTTGGTACTGAAAGGGTTATTAAAATCCCCTTTCTCTCCAGATAAGGATAGTTCACTTTTCCACCTCACCCTGAAGGTTGTGTTCCTCACTACCGTAGTTTCAGCAAGGTGTGTGTCGGAGGTGGCGGCTTTTTCCTGCAAAGAACAATACTGTACATTCTTGCCAGATAGGGTCATTTTGAGGCCCTCTCCAAAGTCCTTGCCGAAAGTATCTACGCAATTTCATTTTAACTGGCAGTCATTACTTCCGGTTCTTCCTCAGGCAGCAGGCGATTCGGAGGACGCGACTCTGTGGAATTTGGATCTCAAAACCGTTCTGCAGACGTATTTGCTAAGAACAGGTCCATTCAGGAAGTCGGAGGCTCTCTTCGTATACCCATCGGACTCCAGGAAAGGCATGCCAGCATCTTCCAGAGTGGTTTCTTCATGGGTGGTAAAAACGATCCAAGCAACATACTCCCTCGAGGGCCTCTCCCCTCCACAGGAGATCAGTGCACATTCAACCAGGGCGGTCTCATCCTCCTGGGCAGCCTGGTGTAAAGTGCCGGCAGACGAGATTTGTAAGGCGGCAAGTTGGAGTTCTCCGAATACATTCATCAAGCATTACAAGCTGGATGTCGCCTCCCAGTCCAATACCTTGGGGACTTCAGTATTATCCTCTGTTTTTTCTGAGGGTCAATAAAATTATTCTGAGCAGCACCTGGTGTCTATTTTTGAGGTTTATCTTGCCCTCCCATGTTGTATGCTAGTTAAATCCCGAGGTGTGCTGACATGGGGCTGAGGCAGGAAAACGGAAAATTGTTATCAAATACTTACCGTCATTTTCCTTTCCTGGCTCTGCCACATGGCAGCACATTCCCACCCGGGTCCGTCGCAAGCTAGTTACAGAACACCGTCTCCAGGTACTGCTGGCCTTTTATGCTCTATTCAGGGATGTCCTATACGGGGTCAAGGGGGCGGGGTTGACCCGAGGTGTGCTGCCATGGGGCAGAGCCAGGAAAGGAAAATTACGGTAAGTATTTGATAACAATTTTCCGTTATTTCTCTTCTGCACTCTTACTCGTTATCTCTTATGCATGTTTTGCTTTCAATCTTCTAGATTGATCGTGCGTTGTATGTGTGGGTATATGGGTTATTTATGAGTTAATATGTCTATACTTCTAGGTAGTACTCCCCAATGTTAGTGTATTGTACTCTCACATTTGTGGCACATATGTCTTACTAAGCCACGAGTTGCAAGCTATTTTTCATTACATAAAATAATGAAATAACTACACATTTCCCGTCTTTCAACCTTTAAACACTGTTAGTAAAATAAAAATATTAATAAAATCTAAAATTGCTTCTGGATGTGCTAATTTTTCAGATTATACTTTGATTTGTTTTCTGCCAAACTATTTGCACTTACGTCCGATGGTTGTCTTTTTTATCCCATCGGTGTAATATTATCGTTATTTGTTTGAAATTACTTGAATAATCCTTAATGGAAGCTTTTTTTGTGTTTAATGATCTATTATCTTAATGCTACTTCCACTATCACTTTAGGTAATCTGCACAGTATTATTTTACCCTATTGTATACCTTACCCAAGGGGTTATAGAATTTATGGCATTAAAAATCTATTGCCTTTTTTGATTTTTGATTTTCTTATTTTTGTATGGATATTTTGTTACATGTCTAGGTTGATCCTTATTGTTGGTGATTTTTAGTTATTTCTAAAGTGACTTCTGCTTTCTTTCTTTTATTCTTGCATTTTGGGTTTTTTTTTTGTTTACTGTGATCTCTCCATTAGTTATCTTTCAGTAGTTGCTTATGAAACTGTTAACATCTAGTTCAATGTTTAACTCTTTGGGAAATAAAGATTACGTACTGTAGATCCAGTGTGTTTCGCTTTTGGAGATTTCTCTTATCAAGTTAGCTCCTCTCCATGGTGCTTGGATTTTGTCTATGCCCCAAAATTTTAGCCCCCTTGGGTCTCTGTTATGTTTTTGTTTAAAATGTAGGGATACGCTATGGTCCTTGTATCCCTTTTTTTATATTTTCTATATGCTCCGATATTCTTTTGCTGAGTTTTCTCTTCGTGCGACCTACAGTGCCTTGCAAAAGTATACGGCCTCCTTTGAACTTTGCGACCTTTTGCCACATTTCAGGCTTCAAACATACAGATATAAAACTGTAATTTTTTGTGAAGAATCAACAACAAGTGGGACACAATCATGAAGTGGAACAAAATTTATTGGATATTTCAAACTTTTTTAACAAATAAAAAACTGAGCTTGGGGTATGTCTCTATCAGTTTTGCACATCGAGAGACTGACATTTTTGCCCATTCCTCCTTGCAAAACAGCTCGAGCTCAGTGAGGTTGGATAGAGAGCATTTGTAAACAGCAGTTTTCAGTTCTTTCCTCAGATTCTCGATTGGATTCAGGTCTGGACTTTGACTTGGCCATTCTAACACCTGGATATGTTTATTTGTGAACCATTCCATTGTAGATTTTGCTTTATGTTTTGGATCATTGTCTTGTTGGAAGACAAATCTCCGTCCCAGTCTCAGGTCTTTTGCAGACTCCATCAGGTTTCCTTCCAGAATGGTCCTGTATTTGGCTCCATCCATCTTCCCATCAATTTTAACCATCTTCCCTGTCCCTGCTGAAGAAAAGCAGGCCCAAACCATGATGCTGCCACCACCATGTTTGACAGTGGGGATGGTGTGTTCAGGGTGATGAGCTGTGTTGCTTTTACGCCAAACATAACGTTTTGCATTGTTGCCAAAAAGTTCGATTTTGGTTTCATCTGACCAGAGCACCTTCTTCCACATGTTTGGTGTGTCTCCCAGGTGGCTTGTGGCAAACTTTAAACTACACTTTTTATGGATATCTTTAAGAAATGTCTTTCTTCTTGCCACTCTTCCATAAAGGCCAGATTTGTGCAGTATACGACTGATTGTTGTCCTATGGACAGAGTCTCCCACCTCAGCTGTAGATCTCTGCAGTTCATCCAGAGTGATCATGGGCCTCTTGGCTTCATCTCTGATCAGTCTTCTCCTTGTATGAGCTGAAAGTTTAGAGGGACGGCCAGGTCTTGGTAGATTTGCAGTGGTCTGATACTCCTTCCATTTCAATACTCTCGCTTGCACAGTGCCCCTTGGGATGTTTAGAGCTTGGGAAATCTTTTTGTATCCAAATCCGGCTTTAAACTTCTCCACAACAGTATCTCGGACCTGCCTGGTGTGTTCATTGTTCTTCATGATGCTCTCTGCGCTTTAAACGGACCTCTGAGACTATCACAGTGCAGGTGCATTTATACGGAGACTTGATTACACACAGGTGGATTCTATTTATGATCATTAGTCATTGAGGTCAACATTGGATCATTCAGAGATCCTCACTGAACTTCTGGAGAGAGTTTGCTGCACTGAAAGTAAAGGGGCTGAATAATTTTGCACGCCCAATTTTTCAGTTTTTTATTTGTTAAAAAAGTTTGAAATATCCAATAAATTTCGTTCCACTTCATGATTGTGTCCCACTTGTTGATTCTTCACAAAAAATTACAGTTTTATATCTTTATGTTTGAAGCCTGAAATGTGGCAAAAGGTAGCAAAGTTCAAAGGGGGCCGAATACTTTTGCAAGGCACTGTATATACATTAGTTTGCAGGGGCATAGAAGGGCATATACCACATGAGTCGATTGGCACGTTAGGCACTCCTTAATTGAGAATTTTTTATTGTTTGATGGTGATGTGAATTCTGTTAACCCTCTCAAATGTTCATCTACCTGTTGGCATGCCTTGCATCTCCTGCATGCATAGAAGTCTTGTTTTTCCCAGAACATCTTAGGTTTTGTGGGTGGGTCCAATACTTTTTTTACTATTCTGTCTCCAAATGATTGGTTCTTTCTGTATATAAATACTTTTGACACCCTATCAAAAGCCCAAAAACAGGAGGTGAAAGAGTTTGTGCTCCGCAACAGAGAGGTGTTCTCTGAGCTGCCGGGACAAACATCTGGGGTAGAGCATGACATTATCACCCCGTCCGGTGAAAGAGTAAAACTAAAGCCCTATCAAATACCGGAGGCACGAGGGGAAGTTCAACGAATGCTTGAATTAGGTGTGATAGAAGAGTCCCAGAGTGACTGGTCCAGCCCGATTGTTTTAGTGCCCAAACTCGATGGGAGCTGGCGATTTTGTAACGATATCCGGCAGTTGAATAAAGTTACAAAATTTGACACCTACCCTACCATAGATGTACTGATCGACCAGATGGGAACAGCCCAATTTATGATGACCCTTGATCTCACCAAGGGTTATTGGCAAATTCCCCTAGCTGAGTCAGCGAAGGAGAAAACGGCATTTGTAACACCAGAAGGGGCATTCCAATACAGAAGAATGCCGTTTGGGTTACAGAATGCACCAGCCACATTCCAGCGGAAAATGGACAAAATTCTGATGCCCCATCAGAAGTATGCTGCAGCCTACTTGGAAGATGTGATTATCCACAGTATGGATTGGGCCTCACATTTGCCAAAAGTGCAAGCCGTACTGGACTCCATAAGGGAGGCTGGGTTCACGGCTAATCCCAAAGTGTACCATTGGACAGGAAGAGGCCAAATATTTGGGGTACACTATTGGGAGGGGAGTAATAAAACCCCAAGTCAATAAAGTGGAAGCCATAAATAGTTGGCCACGCCCCAACAGCAAGAAGCAGATTTGAGCATTCCTCGGAATTGCTGGATACTAGCGAAGATTCATCCCTCACTTTGCCTCGCAGGCTGTGCCCCTAACCAACCTGACAAAAGGGAAAGAGTCTACCATGGTGAAATGGACTCCAGAGGCTGAGGCAGCCTTCCAGGCTTTAAAAAAAGCCTTGTTTAGCCAACTAGTGCTGTACTCACCTGACTTCACTAAGGACTTTGGGGTACAGACTGATGCGTCAGACGTAGGCTTA
Source organism: Glandirana rugosa (assembly GCA_018402905.1). Taxonomy (NCBI): domain Eukaryota; kingdom Metazoa; phylum Chordata; class Amphibia; order Anura; family Ranidae; genus Glandirana; species Glandirana rugosa. The sequence goes on from BLSH010503754.1 coordinate 247,276, forward strand.
GAAGTGTTGTCCCAGGTCTGGAACAGAGAGGAGCACCCAGTCATTTATCTTAGCAGGAAACTGAAACCCCACGAAGAAAACTATGCCACAATTGAAAAAGAGTGTCTAGCGGTGAAATGGGCACTAGACTCCCTGCGATACTATTTGCTGGGTAGACACTTTGACCTGATTACAGATCACGCACCCTTAAAGTGGATGGCTCAAAACAAGGAGACCAATAGAAGGGTAAATCATTGGTTTCTGACCCTGCAAGAATACTTCACCGTGAAGCATCGCCCTGGGGTTCGAATGGGGAATGTGGATGCTCTATCTCGGGTACCTGCGTACTTGTCTGCGTATGTCCCAAACCCCAGTTTGAAACAAGAGGGGGGGTATGTGACAGCCGGCAGGTAAAGACACCTGGTTGCGTGCAGGATGGCAGGTACATCTGCCCAAGATTCAAAGTGTATACAGACTTATACCACTAGGGGGAGTGCTGAGTCTTGCAGGGGTAGAGGTAATGAGTCCAGCTGGGTTGAGCTGGCTCATTAAGACCCCTACATAAACTCCCAGAAAGCATAGGTGAGTGCTCCACCCTGGAACCAGCTCTGTAACCATAGACTGGAGAGTGCACAGTAAGACCTGTGTGGCTGTGTAACCTGCAGTAAGAGATAAGAGCTTTGTACAGCAGTAGGCTGTACCCAGCTGACAGACAGGGAAACCTATTGTGCAGTCAGTGGCCAAGTGGCCTAGGATTTATTTTGTTGTTTTTTTTGCTGTTTTTCACATTGTAACGAGTGAGAATAAATTACCTTTTTGTTTTCACCTGAAACTGCTGTCTCGCTGTGCCTAAAATTGTGTAGTGAACCCTTCCAGGGGGTCAAACACACCCGCTGCCGAGCTAACCCCCTTACAACAAGTGTAATGTAGATGGTGAAACCTTAAAAGCAGTGATGTTACAAATATAGTGTTGCCAATTGTCACGTACCTGGTGGTTGAGTCTGACTTATGCGGGGGCAACCTCTCTTACGGCCCTGGTTCGAGAGCCCCTGATAGTGGGAACAGGGAGCTCTGGAGCACAGGGGGGAATGAGGGCTGGACTTGGTCACAGGTGATAGGTGAAGGTCCACTGGAACTCGTGCAGGCAGAAGAGTAGTGGTACAGGCTGGGTCAGTAACAGGCTTGCAGTGCAGTACAAGTGGTTCAGGCTGGCGGATGGTCGGGTACAGGCAGGGTCGGCAATGTGTGGGCAATAGAAGTACAATGGGTCAGGCAGAAGAGTGGTCATAGGCAGGCAGGTCAGGGCAGGCAGCAGGCAAACACAGTCCAAAGGAAGCCGGGGTCACAGGTACAGGAAGTCTCTCAGAATAAACGCTGGGGTCACAGGTGCAGGGACGCTGTAGAATGGACAGCACTGACTGCTGGGTGCTGAGAGCTTAAATTGCAGTTTTGGCGCCAATGCTGGCGCACACACACGCGCTCCCGCTCATAGCTGTGCGCCCGGCACAGGCCTTCCAATGGCTCTGGATAGTTCCTTACATTGCCCCCCCCAAGGGGCAGCCTCCGGATGCCCAAACGGGCTCTCTTGGCCGGGTTGTTCCTCCAAAATATCTTGACAAGCTCTTTGGCATGTAAATTATCTTCCGGTTCCCAAGAGCTCTCCCTGGGTCCATAACCTTTCCATTTTACTAAAAATTGGGTGGTGCCCCCTCTCCTTCTGCAGTCCAGTATGGTTTCCACCTCAAACTCCTCCTCTCCGCCCAAAGACTGGTTCTGGTGGGGCTGTTTTCTGTCCCGGGAAAGGATCCTTAGTCCCCGGTTTGAGCAGGTTTACGTGGAATACTGGGTGGACTCGATGCGAAGAGGGAAGGTCCAGTTCATAAGCCATGTTGTTGATCTTCCTTTTGACTGGAAGAGGTCCGATATATCTTGGACCCAGCTTTTTGGATGGGCATGACAGCCTCAGGTTTTTGGTGGCCAACCAGACCCTATCGCCAGGCTGCAGGTTCAACTCTCCTCGTCTTCCTCTATCAAAATTCCTCTTGTCGCGCTCCTGGGTCTGTGTGAGGGTCTCCTGCAGAAGGCTGTTCTTTTCCAGGAACTGGGCGATCTCCTGAGCAGCAGGTACGGGGCTTTCCTTAAGTATGTTAGGCAGGAAGGTAGGGTGACAACCAGCTAGATCTAAATACTCCCTGCAACTATAGATCCCAAATCCGCGCCACTATGGATGTAGATGTCAAACTTAAATATATGGCCGAAACAGCTGACACTTTAAATAGAATACCACAACAACATATGCATACACAACAGCATAAGCGGCGCTAAGATATTAACAAAAGTCCTTATTGCAGGCACATAAATAGTAATCAAACACAGATGGTTTCCTTTGAGGTGTTGGTTAAATTAAGCACCCTTTGATAGGTGACCGTCGTCAACGTATATAAATAGTCTTATAATCCTATAGCAAATGGGTATGTACTTTCACCAACCACCAAACGTGTGCATGCAGGTGCCAGACTTCCCCCATAAGATGGACCCTTACCACAGCTCCATGCTAGGCACTCATCATGCTCTAGCTAACACATTAAGTAGTGTTAATCCTGCACTTCAGGTTACAAACTGTAGTGTAAATCCTCCAAACCGTGTCCATATGAAAACAAAAGTATGAAGCCGCACATAGTGTAAAACCGCAATCACTTTTATTCCAAATCATCCAAATAATCAATGTTAAAAAAGTGTCCCCTTGTATAGGTGGACTCTTACCAGAACTTGCAAGCACAGTACACACATTGTTAATGCGTGGATGCCACCCGTCCTCGGACTTCTAAGGGCACCGTGATCAGCCCTGTCCTCTCCTCACTCTCCTCTGGACATAAATTGCACCCCCCGATCAGACAGAATGTTATTGGGGATGCCGTGCAGCCAGACGATTTCCTTGATGAAGGTTTTGGCCATTTCCGTTGCAGAGGGGGTGCCTTGCATAGGGATGAAATGTGTCGTCTTGGTGAGATGGTCTACCACTAAGATTGTATTACACCCCGCAGATGGGGGCAACTCGACAATGAAGTCCATGGAAATATGGGACCAAGGATGCTCAGGGATAGGTAACGGATTCAACAGACCCCAGGCCTTGGTCCTTTCAGTATTGTTTCGGGCACAAGTGGGACAAGCACCCACATAAGTTCTACAGTCCTCATTCATACGAGCCACCAGAAGGTGCGGAATAGTTAGACTGTTTTGTGACTGATAGCCAAAGTGTCCGGCTAGCTTGTTGTCATGGCAGAGCTCTAATGCTTCTAGGCGGAACTCCTCAGGCATGAAGATTCGGGTACCCGACCACCATAGCCCGTCTTTTGTAGATAGTTTGGAGTCCATGGGCACAGTGGAGCTAACTAGAGACTGCCTTATGCGGGTTAGGAGGTCCTCCTGGACCAGTAGGAAGCTGTGAGCTGGCAGGATGGTGTCTGGAGAGGGAGTCTCCCCAGGGTCAAGGAACATTCTAGACAGGGCGTCCGGCTTGACATTCTTGGACCCAGGCCTGTATGTAATATGAAGCTGGAAGCGGTAAAAGGATAAGGCCCATCGAGCCAGACGAGGTTTTAGCCTTTTGACCGTCTGCAGGTACTCCAAATTCTTATGGTCTGTGAAGACCAAGACTGGGTGCACTGCTCCTTCGAGAAGATACCGCCATTCTTCTAGGGCGGACTTTATAGCTAGGAGCTCTCTGTCCCCAACGTCGTAATTCCTCTTGGACGGAGTAAGCTTTCAAGAAAAAAAAGCGATGGGATGAAGTGCGGCCTTGGGCCCCTGTCTCTGAGAGAGGACCGCCCCGACTGCGGTCTCCAAGGCATTCTCTTCTAGGATGTAGGGCAGAGCTGAGTTGAGGTGCTTGAGAATGGGCGTAGAGGTGAACAATTTCTTCAGGGACTGGAAAGCTGCCTGCACTTCAGCAGTCCAGACAAAGCGGACATTCTGCTTAGTAAGCTGAGTTATAGGAGCGATGACTGCAGTGCGGTACAAGTGGTTCAGGCTGGCGGATAGTCGGGTACAGGCAGGGTCAGCAGCATGTGGGCAGAAGAGGTACAGGGGATCAGGCAGGAGAATAGTCGTAGACAGGCCAAGGGGTCGGGGCAGGCAGCAAGCAAACAGAGTCCAACGGGAAGCCAGGATCAGATACAGAAATCTCTCAGAGCAAACACTGGGGTCACAGGTGTAGGAACGCTGTAGAATGGACAGCATTGGCTGCTGGGCGTTGTCTGTTCAAATAGAGCCATTTGGCACAGTTTCTGGCACAGGCACGCACAGGCGTGCGCGGATGCTCACAGGCGCGCGCATAGCGCACAATTCCGTCTTTTGGCACAGATTCTTTTCTAGCAGGTTCCTTACAGGTACCGCTAAAAGATTTATTACAAATTGCTCATTTTTTTTAACCATGGTGAATAATTTTTATTTTCGGAATTTTTAATGGTATACCATAAACAAAATCCACGTGGTAATAATTAAGTTGAGCGCAACAATTTTTGGTATTTCAAAAAAGTACACTGTTCCAAAACAAAATAGGAAGGACTTTCTTTATGGAATGTAATGAATGCTTGTGTGTTTTGTTTGTCAATGCTTTGTTACAGGTACCTAACCATGGGTTTATTTTGTTTCTAGGAGAAAAATTGAATGTTCGTTGTTAAATTTTATTGGTGTTTTATCCCTCAGATGCGATAATTGGGTTTCATGGCTCTCAGAACAAAATGAGATTACAGCCTCTGCAGACAACTTCATATAAAATAGTTTGTCTGGTTTCACATGTAAATGTTTTAGGTTTTCATCACCATTATTTAGTTGGTGCTTCTGTTTGTCAGTCTGTTTGGCTGTGTTTGGTCTGCCTTGTGTGTGCGTTGTATGTTCTGGTTCAACATGTGTGTAGCTCTGGTATGAACGAGTTTCTTTGCTCCACTGATTAGCAGGACCAACTGGCTAAAGCCTGCAATCCCCTATTATGAGTGGCAAAATATGATTGGTCATCTCCAATCTAAAGCTGGATACACACTATACAATTTCCTATAGGTTTTTTCCTTTGGATTTGCGGGGCCATGTGATGTGGAGTCCGGCCTTGAGGGATTCGATTTGTGTGCAGTCAGACGGGCCCTTGCACTGCATGGTTTTGGTAAGTGTGGGGGAAATCAAACAGCGAGAGTTTTATAGTGTGTATGGGGTCTTACTTAGTTTAAATGAAAAGTTGATTAAGACTGCAGTGAATAATTGTCACTCTTAGGGCTCATTTTACACTTGCTTCGGCTTCAACGCACATTAAAGCTCCTACAGCTTCAACAAGCTTTTATGGTGTGTTTTTGATGCTTCGATGAGGCTTCATAGGTGCTTCAATGAGGCTTAGGTGGTGCTTTGATGAGGCTTTATTGGTGCTTCGATGAGGCTTCTGTGGTGCCTCAGTGATGCTCTTTTGAAGCTTTGTTGAAGCTTGGCAGATACCCTGTGTGTTTGTTGATATCTCACACCTGCAATTTCTCCAATACAAAGCGAAGCTAAAGCTGAATTAAAGTCTATCAAAAGCCTCAGGTGCTTCAAGCAAGCTTCAAACGAGTTTTGTCATAGAGTTCTATGGAGGCTTTGAAGCACCACTAAAGCAACATGGGGTATAACTTTTGATGTGGAGCTGAAGCAAAGCAAAGCCAACACAAGGGGTAAACAGGTCTGTGAGCTAACCATTTTATTTAGTGACATGAGCTTTGACTAGCGTTCAGAGAGCTTTAACAAAGCCTGTCGGAAGCCTTGTTTTGAAGCAAGTGTAAACGAGTCCTAATACATATATCAGGCTAAAAAGTGTTAGAAATAACTGTCAATGTTACTGCTTTTAGTGGTAAGAGTGTTTTTTTGTTATTGTCCAGATTTTGAATTGGATCTGTCATAGATCTGTTACATATCTGTTTATTATTCCCAAAGATCAGTAGCCATGCTGATACTTGTAGTTCCATGGCTTTAACTTGTAATGGTACTAGCTAACCCCCCCCCCGAGTAATTCAATTAGTTACACACCCAGTCAGTCCTGTCTTTTCAAACGTGGCACATTGCTTAAGTCTAATGTATGTTAATGTCTCTAGCAGTCCATCTGTAGGTCCCTAAGTGTATTTCAAGCCTGCTTCCTGCCCAGTGTCACCGTGCAACTTTTTCTGCTCCTAGAGTTTACTGTTTGTCTGGTTTTTACATGGCTATTTGCTACTAGTTGTCTAATGTACCTTTTAGTGTATCTGTCACTGATATCTGTGTGTTTCAATGCATACTTGTTGGCTTGAATGTTACCCCCTACTGTTCAGTTATCCCAGCTCCTCAGTGCTGCAAGGGATATTTCTTTGTCTATTGGCTTTTTGTGCCTGGTAGAAGTAGTTCCTTGAGTTGGGTACACATTATGCAATTTTTATTGTTCAGTTTCCTTTAGACTTCAGATATGTAGTATGAGGGCCCGCCTGGTTGCAGTGTTTGGGTCTGGCCTCGTACTGTGTGGTTCTGGTGAGTTAGCAGGAGAGTTGTAAAGGAAAATTGTATGGGAGTTGTATGGTGTGTGGCCGGCTGTGGACTCTGTGCCTTGGCTGTTCCCAGGGCCCTCACTTTCGTTATACATATGGGCATGCTGTATTCTCCTCAGTTAGTATCGATAGGTGTCCTTCCTGTCCTAGACTCCTCCTGTACCCTGTTTAGTAGTCAGTGTCCTGCATGCCAGTAAGACCAGTGCCCCAGTGCTGCACTATGCTCCTGTCATTCATGTGAGTCCTGTCTGAATAGTGTAGGCAGTTTATGTTGTATGGGTAAAGGATAACATTGTCTGATTGCTGGAATGATAAATGGGTTAAAAGGTGTGCAGCCTTTATAAAGAATCAGGTGTACATGATGGAAGGAGGTTGTTTCCAATCCGGGTATTCAGACTATTTCCCATACTTAAGTTAAAGAGAGGCTTGATGAAGACTACCTTAGGAACCGAGGGCGAGCACTGGGGCATCTTTAACGATATGGAGCTGGAAGTACTCAGGAACGCATTGGAAGGTCTGGTGCTACATGTTGGGGAAGGGGTTAGGAAATCCAACTTGCTCTGCCCAGCACACAATTACAATGAGAGGTGCTCCAGGACCTCAGAGAAGTGATTGCCTCTTTCTCAGTGGAACAATTTCCTCTTTGTAAAGACAGGCAGGTGGGGTAGTATCCATGTTTACTATGAGTCATATGGATTGGTGGATGACTTCCGTGGTTGTCAAAACCTAACTTGCACTGTTGTCATTCCTGATTGCAGAGACTGAGCATTGTGCAATTATAGCCAAGTATACCTTAGATGGTAAAACCTTAAAAGCAGTGATGTTACAAATACAGCCAATGGACAAAGACAATTACAAAAAGAGGAAGTTACACACAAAGTAATGAAAGTACAATATACACAAAAACCTTACATTGTCATGCTTGCTGTGAGCCAAAAAGAGAGAGAGGCAGGAGTCTTTCCATTACGATGACAGCAGTGGGTGCCATTGGTGCCCGCTGCTGTGTCTCAGCCAATCAGAATGGAAAATCTCAAATGGCTGACACACTCGTCGATATTGCTGGACAGAGAGGGTCCTCAGGTAAGTGTTGGGGGGCTGCTGCACACAGAGGGCTTTTTATCTTAATGCATAGAATGTATGACTATAAAAAATCTCCTGACTTTACAATCACTTTAATTAGAAATTAATAAATAATTTATCTCTCACTCTCTGGGGTTTATTTACTAAAGCGTTCAGTGGAGTAAATTTACTCCTGAGAGCTATTTAACTCTCAAAAAATGGCAAATGGTGCTAAATAGAGCTACACCGGTATTCACAATAACTCTGGAGTAGATTTGCACCCAAAATGGAATTCACTAAAGCTCCCAGGTCACAGATAACTCCCAACTCCTTACTCCAGCCCAGACCTGGAGTTGTGCAAATAGAAATAATGTTTGGAGCATGATCTGATCTCCTAAATTGTGCTAAAATATGCAGTATGTTGTTTAGAGATAATCTGCTTTTAAACTGTGTGAAAAAGTGATTTCTACACTGAAATATCTTAAAAAGTCTGAGAAGAGATAAATTCCCCGCCGCCTTACTCCTAGGCACAGAGCACAGCTGAGCACAACTGAGCATGCTCAGACACAAAACAACTCTCAAAATAACTCTCATGGAGAGTAGTTAGTAAATGCCAAAATCAGTGTTATTTTACACACATTTTTTGGGAGTGAAGATGAGAGTTATTTTGCCAAGTGCAAGTTTCTGCCATTCATTCTAATGGTACAATTGTTACTTTATGAAATAAATCCATTTCATGTTGAGATGAAATGTATCTTTCGCTCAAAGGTGTCTTTACAAACCACAAACAATACCATTGCTTATGGAAAAATGAGTGCCATTTTTTTTTTATTCTTTTCAAATGATCCTAATTTGAGCCACAAAAATGTGATATGTGTACCAACATCATAAATAAAAATGTCATTACCAAAAATCTGAGTGCCTGACCTCACAAATGCACTTCTGGAAAAATGAACAAACATTCCCATAGACACACTCCTAAACCTTATGTGCAGCCTTCCCAGAAGAGTTGAAGCTGTTATAGCTGCAAATGGTGGCCCAACTCTATACTGAACCCTGGGCTGCCGTTATAGTTCATGTGTGTGTAAAGGCACATTTCCTACTACTTAGGACAATCTATTGTATATTACTTGTGATACTGAGCATGGCTATGGACTTAGGGCTGGTTCACACCACAGCGATGGACAACACATGTGCTCACTGCTCAATAGCTTAGTGGCTAGCAAAACCACCTAGCACCCAAAAGGTTGCTGGTTCACGTCCTGGATATGCTAATGCTTGTGTTGAAGTTTATAATAAACCTCTGGTTGGGTTTCTCACCACAATCCAAAGACAGGCTGGCATTTTATTAGTCTCTTGTCCAAATAGTTTGTAATGTAAGCAAGTTATTTTGGGACTTTAAATTGGAAACTCATTGCAGCCAGGGACTTGGACATTTCAAATTGTAGGGTTTACACTGCACAGGTTCATCTGGTTAGAAAACTGTTGCTTGCATCGAGTGTTTCTCAACTCCAGTCCTCAAGGCATCCCAACAGGTCATGCTTTCAGGACTTCCCTCAGATGAAACCGCTGTGGTAATTACCAAGGCAGTGAAACTGATCAAATCACTTGTGCAAAATAATAGAAAGCCTGAAAACATGACCTGTTGGGGGTACTTGAGGACAGGGTTGATAACCACTGACTTAAGCCCCGTACACACAGTACAACGGTTGTACAACCAGCTTGTTGTACGATCATCTGTCTGTAAAGCCTCGTACACACGGTTCGACTGTCGTATACAACAAGTCGTACGAACGACCGTTGTATGCGAAATCGATCGTTAGTATGCACAATTAGAACAGCCTACGTACAACGGTCGTACAACAGCAGTTGTATGAGCAGACTACAAAACTTGGTAGTACCAACAAACGTTGTATCGTGTGTACAGAGAAGTTGGTCCAACAAGTTGTACTCTGCAAAACACGCATGCTCAGAATCCCAGGAATGGCCGGATACTAATTACATGCACCTGAACTTTCTCTTTATAAGTTCATTACACGTCACTACGTTCGGCTTGGTCGCATGTTGGTTGTACGATCGTTTAGTGCATGTCAGTATGCAAGTTACATTATCCAAAATGCGATTTGGTCCCTTTGGCTGTCGAACTGTGAGTACGCGTGATTAGAACAGCCGTCATACAACGGTTGTACAACTGAAGTTGGATGAGCAGACTAGAAAACTTTGTTTGTACAACAAGCGGTTGTATCACCGTTGTACCGTGTGTACAGAGAAGTTGGTCCAACAAAGTTGTACGTGCAAAACAGGCATGCTCAGAAGTCAGGAGCGCTCAGAAGTGTCCGTTCTGGGAAACCTACGTTCCTAATTCACAAATCACATTTAACTGAACTTCCTTGTTATACGCTCGTAACACATCACTATGTTAGGCTTGGTTGTACAATCGCTTAGTGCATGTCAGTACGCTAGACACAACAGCCAACATCCAACTTGGTCCAAAGTTGGACGTTTGGTTGTACAACTGTTGTACCATGTGTACGCGGCTTTAAGCCTCATACACGCGGTTCAACGGTCATACAACCAAACGGACCAAATCGCATGTTGGATAATGTAACTCGCATACTGACATGCACTAAACGGTCGTACAACCAACATGCGACCAAGCTGAACATAGTGATGTGTTATGAACGTATAAAGCAGCGGCGGCTGGTGTGGGAGGGGCGCTGGGGCGCCGCCTCCCCGCCGGCAAAAGAAGAAAAAAAAAAAAGTCAACCCGCCCACCTACAGGTGGCGCCGGTACATTGACTTTCTTTTTTTTTTTTTTTTTTTTTCGGCTCCTTGGCTGTCACATGACAGCCAAGTAGTGAGCCTATTGGCCGGCCATTAAAAGCTATGAGTGTGCGCAGAACGGGCGCACACTCATAGCTTGATTGGCTGCCCTGAGCCTCCGCTCAGGGTGATTG
>BLSH010503882.1:23869-59637 GCA_018402905.1 Glandirana rugosa
TGACACAGCCGGTCATGTGGTAAAGAGCCAAATCTATTGGCTCTTTACACGGATCGGAGCTGGGCTTTGTCCGAGGGACAAGCCTCAGCTCCGATCGCCGCGCTGCGCGCCCCCAGGGGCGCGCACGAGCGGCGTGCACGTGAGGCTCGTTTGTGACCGGCTGTGATTGGACACAGCCGGTCACGGGGTAAAGAGCCAATTTTATTGGCTCTTTACCCCGATCTGGGGGGGACACAACCCCCCGGCAGACGAGCGATCCGCGATCGCCGCTGTGCGGGCCCCTGGGGGCCCGCAGTAGCGGCGAGAAGCGGAGGACGTCATATGACGTCCTCCCGGATCGACGGCCAGTCCCTGCCGACGTCATTTCACTATACGTCGGTAGGGAACTGGTTAACCACTTGCTTACTGGGCACTTAAACCCCCCTCCTGCCCAGACCAATTTTAGGCTTTCAGCACTGTCACATTTTGAATGACAATTGCGCGGTCGTGTGACGTTGTACCCAAACAAAATTTTTATCCTTTTTTTCCCACAAATGGAGCTTTCTTTTGGTGATATTTGATCACCTCTGTGATTTTTATTTTTTGCGCTATAAACAAACAAAGAGCAACGATTTTGAAAAAAGAACAATATTTTTTACTTTTTTGCTATAATAAATATCCAAAAAAAAAAATATAAAAAAGAAAATTATTCATCAGTTTTGGCCAATATATATTCTTCTACATATTTTTGGTAAAAAAAAATCGCAATCGGCGTATATTGATTGGTTTGCGCAAAAGTTATCACGTCTACAAACTGTGGGAATTGATTTATGGCGTTTTTACAATTTTTTTTTTACTAGTAATGGCGGCGATATGCGATTTTTATTGGGACTGCGATATTGCAGCGGACATGTCAGACATTTTTGGCACATTTTTGGGACCAATGACATTTATACAACGATCAGAAATGTAAATGTCTACTGATTACTGTATAAATGTCATTGACAGTGAAGGGGTTAACGCTAAGGGGGCAGTGAAGGGGTTAACTGTGTTCCCTGCATGTGTTCTAACTGTGTGGGGGCGGGGCTGGTCGGGACATAACAGATCTAACTGATCCCCTTGACAGGGATCAGTAGATCTGTTATGTCCCCCTTAACAGAACGGAGAACTGCAGTGTTTACATCAGCGGCTCCCCGTTCTGCAGCTCTAACAGGTGATCGGCGGGTCTCGAGCAGACATCGAGTCCGCCCAACCTGCGGGTACACCCAGGCAGCGTGCAGCGGCCTCCAGAGCGCACCGCCGCAGGCTGCGAGTGCATACGGGGAGCGTGCATAAGGGCAGGAGGTACATGGATGTCCACAGGGCAATTCAGAGCCGCGCTGTAGCCGTCTTTTGGCTATAGCGCGGATCTGAACTGGTTAAGTTGCTAGCCTAAGTAAATAGATGGGAAGGTATATTATATTTACTTGTTTTAAACCCTTTTTTTTTACTTTTCTTCTGTTGCTTTCTGGTTTGCGGCCTAGGCCAAAATGATGTCATTGATCCCTGGAGCCCTCATGGGAATTTTTTTGGAAGAGGGCTTTTCTCAGCTAACCATGCTCTCCAGCCTGCATGTCTGACCTTAGAGTAAGTAAAGGCTATATGAATCATCTGCCCTTACTCAAGATGGCTGCGACTAGAAACGATAGGGTGTTTTTAAAAGTGATCTAACAACATATAAAACATGCATACATGGATGGATAGGTGAGTTTGCTTTGAATATTGATGTAGCACCCTGGTATTAGGCAGGGTTGCTAACAAATTTAGTCTGCTAGGTGGTAACTAACCTGGTTGATTGGTAGGGAGATCCACTGACTTTTCCCTTAATCTGGGTTTGATGCACCTGTCTCTTCTGTCACGGGGTGGCATTGCTGCCTGTGGCATTAGATTGACAAGGGCATAGTGAATCCAGACTAGGAGTGGATAGGTTGTTTCAGCCAATTGACAGGGGTTTTATTTGCCCCTTGACCTGCTGGGAGAGCCTATTTATTCAGGAGGAGTCTGGTGATCGGGGTTCTGATGGCTGTCTGGGTGGATGTGTGTTGTACTGCTCCGTGTTGCTAGGCCACAAGCCTGAGGCCTATCCCAGGAGCACATAGCTGCTAGGCTGTCTGAGGCCTATCCAGAATTGAGAGAAGCAGCGCGGGGTTGGGGCTTCAGGCCTGGAGCCCAACCAAGTTGCAGAGGTGCAGCCGGACAGGGTGCTGAATTATTGCCAGGGGCAAAGGAGAAGCGTTGCCACCAGGAATGACTGCTCCAGGTGCCAGCGGCAAGTGAGGATAAAGGCCAGAGGTAAAGGGGAAGCAGTCGCCATTAAGGGATAACCACTCATGTTATCGGAGGCCAGTTTATCGAATTCTGAAGAAGTCCCAGAGCAATCTTTTCACCAGCCTGGGACGGTGAAGAAGTGGGAAAGCTTCAGCAGAGTGCCAAGCCAGGGACCCAGCGGGTTAGCAGGGGTGACGCTTGAGGAATTATAAGATGGGTTAGCTGTGGAAGAGCTCAGGGGATCCAGCGCTGACTGGGATCTTGAAGCCTAGTGAGAGACCGGGAGCTCAGTGAGTGAAGATCTACAGTAGGATACTGTGAGATGTGATAGAAGATCTATAATGGGTTACGGTGAGTTACGTGTACATATCTGCATTGACTGTTGAAAGTTTAGTTGCCATAGGAGACAGCAGTTCTACAAATACAGTTGCTGAAACCGCCTTGAAGGCCCTCTACCTGTATAGCTGTCTGCCCTATTTTTTTGTCACGGAGTCTGCTAATTGCTATTGCATCTATCTAAGGGTGTCCTGGCCCTAACCCTCTCTCCACCAGGTCTGTTAAGATTCATCTCTATTTCGTGCATCAAAAAAGTGACTGGTGCCCATGTTTCCATCTTGCCTAATTTTCACCATGCCTAATAACCCACACTTTAAGGAAGGATGTCAGCTCTCCCGAACTCTGGTGGTTGCCACTAGGCCTAAAGGGGTCTTGGACACCGCTACATTAAAAATGAATAAAATAGCAATTTCAGCTTGTGGTGCTCAGATAAAGTTGAGTTCCGCTTTAAGCCCCACCCTGAATATAATATAACACTTTAACCAATGCAGTGCAGTAGCGTTCATATAGTATGTTACACCTGTAATGCCTTTATGTGACCCAGCTGCTATATAGGAATGCTATATAGGAATGCTCACACTTTAAATGGAAAGTAGGTCATAAATATGGAGGCTACTGCTGCAGACCCTTTTTTTAATATAAGATTTATATATTATCATACTTCCTTCATTATGCGAATAACCAGGAACAGGTGCCCCAAAATTCTCTGGTATGCTTGTTTTGAGTTAGGCTGGGTTCACACTGTCCGACATTTAAATGGTCTGACTTTGATCCTACTTTGCTGTGCGATTTACGGTCCTACATAGGGTCAAATTTGGTCCGATTTTCTGTGAACAGAGATCCGACTTTGATCCCAACAATACCAGGCACCTTGTGCTCTGGGAATTATGAAGGGGAACTAAAAAATGGCCTGGGTCCCCCTCCAAGAGCATACCAGGCCCTTCAGTCTGGTATTGGTTTTAAGGGGAACCCCAACGCCGAAAAAACGGCATAGAGTCCCCACCCAAGATCCATACCAAACTCTTCGGGCTGGTATGGATTTTAAGGGGAACCATCACACCGAAAAAATGGCGTAGGGTCCCCCCTAGATCCATATCAGACCCTTATCGAGCATGCAGCCTGGCAGGCCAGGAAAGGGGGTGGAGATGAGTGAGCGCCCCCCCTCCTAGACCATACCAGGCTGCATGCCCTCAACATGGGGAGTATGTTTGCTTTGGGGCAGGGGGGGCTCTGCGCCCCCCACCCCAAAGCACCTTGTCCCCATGTTGATGAGGACAAGAGCCTCTTCCTTTCAACCCTTGCTGGTGGTTGCCGGGGTCTGCGGGAGGGGGGCTTATCGGAATCTGGAAGCTCTCTTATATTGACATGGGGCGGGGCCACCCACTGACATCATCTGGTGCCCCACCCCTTATGATGTCACAGCCCCGCCCAGGTATGACATCATATGGGGTGTGGTCTCCGAGTGACGCCAGTGACTGGCCCCGCCCATGGCAATATGAGTCACAGCACACAGTAGAGATGGCATTCGTGCAGGAGATTGCATCGTGTCAACATGGGAAGAAGAAGAGATTGAGAACAGAGGGAAGAGGACAGTGGAGAAGCCTGGCAAAAGAGCTTAAGAAAGAAGACCCGGAGAAGACGCCAGAGCTGATTCAATAACATATTTTAAAAGCCTGTGTAGTGTGTTTCTTTTTTTTACCCTTTTTTTGCAGGTGAATGGGTAGGGGTAAAATTTACCCCATACTCATTCACATATGGTGGGGGGTGGGGATCTGGGGGTCCCCTTGTTAAAGGGGGCTTCCAAATTCCGATAAGCCCCCCCCCTGCAGACCCTGACAACTACTGGCAAGGGTTATCGGGATGAGTCCCTTGTCCTCACCAATATGGGGACAAGGTGCTTTGGGGTGGGGGGGCGCAGAGCCCCCACTGCCCCAAAGCACCCATACTATCCATGTTGAGAGCATGCGGCCTGGTATGGTCCAGGAGGGGGGGCGCTCGCTCGTCCCCACTCCCTTTCCTGGCCTGCCAGGCTGCGTGCTCGGATAAGTTAGTTAGTAAGTTCACAATTATATGGTAATTGAGACCACACCAACTTCTAAGTTTAAGGTCTTTACTTAATTGCAAAAGATAAGAGCTTTAGCACAACAACTCGCTTCTTCAAAGTCACAATGAAGAATCATAAAGTCTAAGCTTAGATTGAAAATATTGTATTAAATACTGGGAATTCATGAATAACAATATTCACCTTCCCCTTAAACTTTCTTTAGCAACTGTAACCAATGTACATCATCAATCTTCCCATTGAGCTTAATCAAATATCCTGTGGTCAGAGAACTCCTAGGTATAATGATACCACTTAATGGGATATACACAAACTTAATATAACTCTATAGCAGTTCAGTTATATTCTCATACATGAACCAACAACATTAATATGTGACTTAATAAATTCTCCTGTTCTTATTCAGAGAGTTATTTAGGAGAATAAGGTCATGTGAGAAGTAGTAGCTGCAATGGTAGTAGTCCTGCTGCAAAGCTCAGTTGACCTTCTGCTGGCTTAGATCAATTAGGAAGTAGATAGCTGAATTACTGTGTCCAATAATCCTTTAGAGAAGGCACAAAGATGGCAAACTTCACTGAAATAATGCAAGACCTTTTTCTTTTGAGATCATTGACTTAAAGGTGATTTGTTATCTAACAGCGAATCTATGCACTTAATAACAATTGTAATCCACAGTATGAGTTGGGCCTGTCTTTCCTTGAATGGTATAGACAAAATATGCACTATAATGTATAGGCTTGCGCCCTCTCACCACCCTGATGGAGGAACACAGAACCGGTCCAGCTGTTCAGATGATGCTGAAAGCGCTGGAACGGATGATATCCGCTTGCTCTTTTGGGGAAAACGACTTCCACTGCTCTCCCTGCAGCTCTCCCTGATCGATTGCTGCTGGTGCTGCTGGTGCTGCTGATGCCGCTGCTTCTGCTACCGACTCTGGAACAGATGCAGATGTTGATATGCTGGTCCCGCAGATCACTCACCGGAACTCAGTATCACTGCAGAGTGCTGGGCCACTGTATAAATTCAGTCCGCTGGATCACTAGATGTAGGCCACAGCCCGCAGTCTGGCTGACAAGGCACACAGGTCTCCCTTGATCGATTACGCCATCCAAAGAGACTGGAACCAACTCCTCCCCTCACTTAGTTTCTCGCACAAAGCATTGTTCCTCCCAAGAGCCTTTACTGCAGCATTGCACACTGGGAAATGGAGTCCTTCCTTTACAGGGTCCAATGACAAGTTTCCTCTATGGCACTAGAAATCCCACAAGGCAGCATTTCTCACAGGACCATTACGTTTAACAATCTCAGCACTAGGGGAAAACTCCATAGCATTCATGGGCAATAATGTCTCTATGTTAAAGGAGCACTATTGGGCTCCTGGCTACATGTGTGCGTGGACACATAGGCTAACATGGAGGGGCGTTTAGAGGCAGTTAAAAAAAACATCAGACGCCCCTAACAGCAGCTTTAAAAACGTTCTGTGTGCATGAGCCCTAAAACTCTGAATCTGATATGTGGTTCCAGGGCAATAAATACAGTTTTCAGAAGAGCACTGTTCTAATAAAATATTCCGTTGCAAATGGTAAACCGCTTCCCAGTGGCATAATAAACTCCCAGAAAGGTGTGCCTATTTAATGAAGTCATGCAAATTATTATTTTTTCTGATGTCAAAGAAGCAAATAATGATTTCTGATTCTCTTTTATGAACACTGCACTTTGCATATTTCTGTTTCTGTATGCACTGTCCTGCTAAAGGTTTTACTGTGACCAACTGAAAATAAAATATCTCAGAAATTTTCAACCATCTACCATGGACAAGAGTGTGTATATAGATGAGGGGGCTCAGGTTTTGCCACAGCTCAAATGGAGGTGTAGCAATCCTTAGGACAGCTCTTGGAGAGGAGAAGCAGCTCTGGAGTGAGGAGTAAAGAGAAGAAAATGGCCTCTAAGTGATGTAATTAAGAATTTATTCATGCAAACAGGGTTAAAAATCACAATGTGGAAAGAAAAACAAAAAAAGAATTCCACATCTGTTCCACAGAATATGTGGTGTACTGCCTGTCTTGCCCCTGTGACCTCCACTACGTAGGAAGAACGATACGCACTCTACGCAAACGTTTTGGAGAGCACTGCCGCGCCATCACAGCTGGAAAAGATGACCACAGCGTCCGTTGACACTTTAAAGTTAAACACCACAGTTAATCCACTGAAGGCCTTAAAGTATGGATCATTGAATCCATCCCTGCCAGCCTTTCCGAGGCGGAGAGATTCCAACATTTATGCCAGAGAGAAAAGTACTGGATTTATGCCTTAGATGTACTATCATGGGGTGGCATCAATGAAGAACTGGACCTTAACACCATACTATGATGTCCAACTACCCCCACCCTTGTACTCCCCCCACCCATCCTCTACCTGGTCATTCGCAATTTTTCCATCCCACCCTATACACCCACTCCCCCCACCCTTTCTTGAGGTCTATGATTAATGATCTCATTCCCCAATTGGCACATATCAACCACAATATGCACCCAGCTTAATACTGTTACTTTGCAGCAACATACACTCAGCATCTTAATATCCAATCATCCAGTCCTTGTATGGTCCCCACCATACTTACCTTTTCCCCCCTCCCCCCAACCTCCCCAGCCGAATAACGCTACCATACACTCACAGATTAGATCGGCACTGTCCATACAATCATCACATTACACAGCCTTATTACACATACACAATGATACCAGGGTTGCCAACCGCCAGTAAATTTACTGACAGTTTGTAAAAATCAGTGATTTTTACAACTGTCTATAAATATCAGGGTCTGATAATTTGTCATGCTGAGCTGATTTTTTAAGTGTAAACCAGGCAAATTACTTGATATGGGTATTGTCAGTGTTTCCATGTTGTGTTTAAATATCAATTGTCTTAGTTTTTCATAGGTGTTCTGTTATTTTTCAAGGTGCCAGTAAAAAATGTGCTCTGCCAGTAAATTTGCCATGTTTTGCCAGTAAAAAATGCTTTTTTGGCGGTTGGCAACACTGAATGATACCATCTTGCAGATGGACTTAACCGCAACCTCTTCTTTATTTATATTAATTTCCATTGCTTCACATACATAACAGTATAATCCCGATCTTTCTCTCTGCCTGCTGACATCCTACATGTACACTGCACTGAACAGCAAAGCCAGCAAGGCACACACAGACCTCCGTCCTCTGCCCGGCCCCCTACTCCTCCCCCTCTGCTCTCATAAGCCACTCTCACCATTATGGGCATTGTCTAATGCAGGAGCTGCACATGCTCCAAAACATGTTACCGCCCACTGACAGGAATTGACACCATATAGACTCTCCACGTGCGGGAACCAGGAACCCAAGCTTGTTACTCTGCACCTCCAGACACCAGCACGGGATTGGAGGCTATAGTGACAGCTGCTGGCCCGCTTCCCATGCCATCCACAGGACCCAGATAACAGCTTGAGACCTGCCTCCTACCTCCTCCTGCTACTATACATGCCTGCACACTTCTACTATCTAGTAAGTGTAACCCTTTATGTGCCATAACCACCTGCAAAATACTGTACTTAGAGGCGCTTGTTTCTGCTTTTGCATCCCCCAGATCACCCACCTCCATACCAAGATGAAGGGATAGGACCTCATCACTATTTTACATACTTGTACTACCTGTCATATTGTAAGTGATTTGTAACCCTGTGTGAGCAGAATAAATTCTTAATTTCTGCACTTTGAGGCGCTTTTCTTCTCTTTACATGGACAAGAGTGTTACCATCTGTAATCTGCCACGTCAGATTTTGCTTTACGATTACCAAGAGAACCAAACACGTGATCATCTTTACTGGTGCCTGCCTATGGGTTAAAAAAACACACAGCTGTTAAAATATATAATGACTTCTCACAACCTCCTAGAAGCAATTTTCTTGGGCAGGGGTATGATTTTTAAGCTCTCCTAACAAGAGAAAAGGCAATCACTGCCTAAGGGGTCTACAAATGTCATATGTAAGTGTACTGTTTTCAAGGTATACAAACTTTTACATACATATGATCAGTACAAGATGCTCATGCAGACTGTTTTAAATGCTGTCTCTGTGATAATAATATATTAGAACCATACGAACCATCAATAAGTGCTATAATGCCATACGTCACACATCAAAGTCTCATCAAGAGAATTTATGTTAACAATTTGGAATCTTTTTTCTTTGCCAAACATTAAATGACTTCATCTCTTTCCTCTGTACATCTGTTGGCCAGGTTTTCTCAATTTAAGAACAGTGTCACCGTCACAGACTGGGTTTGTTAGATCACAAAGCAAAAATAACTCAGCACAGAAGTCCGTTTTTAATGAATCTTACAGTTTGGGTGGGAGGTGTAAACGCAAAGTAAACGTGGGATTGTATATTTTGGCCTAGTATTACTAACAGTCAGGAGTCTTCCCTGCCGTTACTCTTTGTTTCTCCAAAACTTTCCATCCTTAAGGCTATGAGACTCCTTAGCAGCGGCACAAGACAGTTGAGATTGGTTTAAAAATAGAATGTAGTATAATAAGCGTCTTACATTAAGCAAAAACATAATGGTAGCCATGGGCATGATCTTGCTATCCGAAAAAGCTTAGTCTGCTAGACTGAGCTATGTTAAAGTTTTAAAACATATGTGTGCAATTAAAGGCCACGGTAAATCTTCTACATAGCACATATTACATGCTTATTTTTCCTTAAAACTGACCACACACATTACAAAATGACTGTACAATCTTCTGTAAATATGTGGCTGTATATAGTGCTGCCTGGTAATATATGTAGCACTTACAAGCTGCTAGGGACATTTCATGTTGGATCCTTCTGTAATCAGAGGAGCAGTGATTGTTTGATCTTCACAGGGCTTCACAGGTTAAGAGTTTGATATCTTCCCCATCTCTAGAAGAAATTTCTAGAATTTAGAGAGGGAGAATTCAAATGACCATCATGAATATTGAGCAGGGCCTAGCCAAGCCAAGCCCTGGGGAGGTATGCCCAGATGGTGGCTGGAAGGCTGTTAAATAGCATGCAGCCCTGAAGAGTTTGTCTTTTCCCCCCTGAAGGGATGGATCTGTGAGCTGTGAGGAAGGCGGGGCTGCTTGCCCCTGAAGCCCTTTAGACTGAATACTGGACTACTTTACTAGAGGCCGTACCTATGGACTGACTGTGTGCCAGGATCCTGTAAGTAGAGCCTCCTTACTTATACTCAAGCTACTTCAAAGTTCATGGTCCTCACCTGTGAACTGTGGACTGTTCCAGTCTGCCTTTAATTGTGCTCAAATTATTTTATGGCCCCCAGTCTACAAACACTAGTGCTATCGTCCTCTGCCAACAATACCTGATGTTTTGGAGTATCCCACATCACGCCAAATCCCCTCCTAAATTCTACTAGCAAATAAATGCTAAAAAGGCAATCCCATTGTCGCTGGGTGCCTGGCTGCCTTTGAACTGGTTTGGGAAAGAAGCTTTCTGATCTACAGCGGCCCCTCCGGTGGCTTGCAAGGGATTTCCATCAAGATCTTAGGTGTTCTGAGAACTGTCCAGTGTATGTATACACAGAAAATTGCCAAAATAATTTGCCCCTGCCTTTTTCCCCCTAAAAGTACCTGAAGCCACTCCTTGCTATTACCGGATTGGACCCCCTTTTACTTTCAGAACTGCCCTAATTCTTCATGGCATGGATTCAACAAGGTGTTAGAAACATTTCTCAGAGATTTTGGTCCATATTGACATGATAGCATCCAGTGTTCATTTTGACATCATTTTTCAATTTATTTTTAGTCATAGTCTTTTGACTAAAATTACATTTTAGTTTTAGTCCTATTTTAGTCATCTGAATTGTTTTAGTTTTAGTCGTATTTTAGTCGACTAAAATCTCCAGTACATTTTAGTCTTCTAAAATCGAATGGGTTTAGTTAAATTGTAATGCATTATTTAAGCATTTCTTTAGAATCACATTGCAATAAAATAGCAGCGCCAGGAGTGTATCAATAGTCCAGAGTCTATATCCAGAAATACAAAAATGGTAAATGGTAAGTATCCACCATAACCGAATATGAAATAAGTTCAAATATGAAAGGTGTGCTGATAAGGAGAAAAGAGAAGAATCCTCCAAATGAAGGAAGAATATGCGCTTACCAGATTCTGGTAGGTATATGGCAAAAAGATATATCCAGGGACCGACGTCCTCAGCATAACCCGCGTATCCTCCATGTGAACTCACTCATCCGTAAATCGTTGCAGATTCAGGTAAATAAGTGACAAGAAATATGTCTCCAGGGACCGACATCATCAGAATAGCCCACGTATCCTCCGTCTGGTCTCACTCATCCATGTATCACTGCTGATAGGTTGATGTGGGTCACTCCGGTAGGAAAAATGGATAACTGGGCTATGCACCAGGATTCACATGCAGAGTGGGAGAGAAAAGAGAAAACTTACTCAAGGACATAAATGTAAGAGCTCTTCAGATAAAAACATCAAATGTGACAGAAGGGGAACCAGACCATACGCGTTTCGACTCCACGGTCGTCATCTGGGGTCTTTTTTTTATTCGGTTATGGTGGATACCATTTACCATTTTTGTATTTCTGGATATAAAGACTCTGGACTATTGATACACTCCTGGCGCTGCTATTTTATTGCCATGTAACCAATACAAATTGATCTTTTTGTTGTGCGAGCTGCCAATAGCTTTTTTCTTCTTTCATATTTATTTATCATACACAATTACAGGGTGAGCACAGGATTTTTTGTTTATAGTTTGTATTTCTTTAGAATTGTCAAACTCATTATACACTCCTGGAATAAAAATCTAATAACATATTATTATTAATGGTACTAAGGTTTGAACATGTACTACAGACACAGATTTTAGCCATTGTGATATATTACGTCTTTATAAATAAAACCAAGTTTCATAAATAAACAAATATAATGCTTTTTGACAAGCAGAAGTACAACTTCAAAAATATACAAAAATATAAAAACCCAAAAAAGCTGTAAACTCTATTGGCTGTAATGCCATTGCACATATTACCTGAATATATTACCAACATTAAAGTGGTTGTAAACCCTTTACAACCACTTTTACCTACAGGTAAGCCTATAATAATGCTTAGCCCTTATAATGCAAAGGGGAAAATTTGGGGAATTTGTATGAGACCAATCACTGAAAGAGTATAACCATCAAGTAAACATTTTGCAATGTATTCTCTGAGTTGGATATAACACATGTCAACAGTTACATGTGAAAATAGATTGATATGTATACACACATACATGGCAAGATTGATACAGCTTAAATTCATCTGCATAAACATGTGAGCTATACATCCCTAAAATCAGTCCGGGTGATGGATGTTGCAATGGGTGGGACAGTACAGCAGGATCAAAATTGTATCAAACGTCTCTGAGCGTATATTGATTGTGGTAAAAAATGGTATTGCATCCTACAGAGCTCAACGCGTTTCGTGGTTTAGGAACCACTCATCAGGAGCAGATGCTATTGGCGTATCTAGAAAAGGTAGGGTAATAGATCAGATAAAGAGCTCAAACTAACAATGGTAAAAAAGTACTGATTTATACTGGGAAAAAGAAAAAAAAAGAAAAAAGCAATCCCTGTCGACTTACATAACGCTACAATTCCGAGGACATGCGTAAAAATGGACACAGGTCACTGGGTAGGTCTATCCCGGGAGCTGAGATGGGAAGCCAGGGCACACAGTGTGGACGCACATGGAAGAGAGTATCCCAGAGTGAAGGGTGGTCTCCGTGGAGTAGTAGTGGTGAATATGTATTAAACCATCTCTGTAATTTAGAAGTAAAAAATCCTTATGAGTGACAAGGATAAATGAAATGTCAGCCAACTACCAGGGAGTGTATGGGAGGTGCAGGAGAGTGGTGTGGGGAGGTAAGTAAAGTGAAAATCCCATTGTGAGTGGTAAGAGAAGTACTACATACTCAGGTAGGCCGTGGTGTTTAAACAATTGGTACTAAGGGGTCCAAAGTGTGCCAAGAAAATATCCCCTACACCATTACACCACCCCCACCAGCCTGAACCATTAATACAAGGCAGGATGGATCCATGCTTTCTTGTTGTTTATGTCCAATCCTGACCCTACCATCTCAGTCACCAGTCAACCAGACTCATCAGACCAGGCAACATTTTTCCGATCTTCTATTGTCCAATTTTGGTGAGCCTGTGCAAACTGTAACCTCAATTTCCTGTTCTTAGCTGAGAGGGGTGGCATCCAATGTGGTATTCTGCTGCTGTAGCCCGTATGCTTCAAGATTTGATGTGTTGTGTGTTCAGAGATGGTATTCTGCATACCTTGGTTGAAACGAGTGGTTATTTGAGTTATTGTTGCCTTCCTATCATCTTGAACAAGTCTGCCAATTCTCCTCTGACCTCTGACATCAACAAGGCATTTTCATCCATTCAACTGCCACTCACTGGATATTTTCTCTTTTCAGACCATTCTCTGTAAGCCTTAGAGATGGCTGTGTGTGAAAATCCCAGTAGATCAAAGTTTTTTTAAATATTCAGACCAGCCCGTCTGACACCAACAACCATGCCACATCCAAAGTCACTTAAATCCCCTTTCTTCCCCATTCTGATGCTTGATTTGAACTTCACCAAGTCATCTTCACCACATCTAGATGCCTAAATGCACTGAGTTGCTGCCATGTGATTTGCTGATTAGCAATTTGTGTTACAAAGCAATTGAACAGGTGTACCTAATAAAGTGAGTGTAGTGTATATATATATATATAAAAAGCTAAGTGAAACAGTTATTTTTATGTAGTAAAAAACAAAACAAAAGAAAGCTCTATATGTCTCAAAAAATTATATAAAATGAATCTGAGTACAGCGTTGCATGCTCAAGCAATTGATAGTCAAAGAATCAGGGTGCTAAAAACTGAACATTTTTTATTCACCTCCATTAATATAACATTACATTTTAAAACCAACCTAAATCGTGGAAGAATATAAATCACTCAAATCGGGTCAGAAACACACACCAACCTCTTGTAATGATCATACAGTTAAAGTCTTGTCTTGTAGTAATATAGACTATGGCGTCATTTCTGGGCCAACTTTGACGCGTTTCATGTCAAAGGTAGCTTCTTCAGAACGGGGTGATTGTGAAGTAATGCTACATTTTAACCACTTCAGCTCCGGAAGGTTTACCCCTCTTTTTATTTATTTTTTTAACTAGTAATGGCAGCGATCAGTGACTTATAGCAGGACTGCGACATTGCGGTGGACAAATCGGACACTAAGTGACACTTTTTGGAGACCAGTGACACCAATACAGTGATCAGTGCTAAAAAATATGCACTGTCACTGTACTAATGACACTGGCAAGGAAGGGGTTATCAAAGGGTTAACTGTGTTCCCTGGGAGTGCTTTCTAACTGTGGGGGGGTGCTTCTACTGTGGGAAGACAGACATCCGTGTTCCTGCTTAGCAGAAACACAAGATCTCTGTCTTTCCTTGTCACAGAATGTTGTTCTGCCTTGTTTATATAGGCAGACCACCATTCTGCCTCTGTTGGGAACGATCAACGGGTCCATCAAACCCAGAAGTACGTCCTTTTGTCTGTAGGAGCCGCCGCCCCACAGTACATATATGTGGGATGGTCAGCAACAGATTAATGGAGATGAATAAAAATGCATATTTTTTATAATTGTTGTTTGTCTCATGTTGTACCTGTAAAGTCCAATATTATGGAGTAATATCTTGTTCCTCCAATCTGTGGTTTGACCAGTTATTTGTCACAAGTTGGTGAAGGTGGCCAGGGTCTGACACTGCGTTCATCACAGGCCCCTCCTTCCGCAGGGCCTGTGTGCCTTGCGCACATTAAACACATTGAGAATATTTAACTGGTTACCATATAGGTTTTGGTCAGAAGGGACTAAAGGAATCAAAAAGCTCTCTAACTAAACCAGTGGCAATAAGTAAAAATTTGCTATGCTCTACTCTACTCCTGTAAAAAAGCAAAAACTCTAACATGAGAGACAAGTGTGACACTGGTGTGAACAAACACCTAATAAGCGGTAGGCTTTTGCACGGCCGAAAAATTTGTTTGTTTTAATTTTCCTTTCTTTCGTTTTTTTATTTTTCAGGAATTCCTACATTTGGGAATTCTAAAAATGCGGAATTCGAAATTCGGAAATTTGAAATTTTAGAATTTGAAATTCGCAAATTCAGCAATTTGAAAATGCCGAAATTCGATATTTGGAAATTCGGAAGTAAAAAAATCTGAACATTCGAAAAAACAAGAATTCAAAAATAAGAAAGAACATTTGAAATAATAACTAACAAATAACTAACTATTAAATTATAGGTGTTGGAATTTCCATGAAAATATGGCTATTAGTGAATTTAAATATGAAATTTATCACTAACAGCCATATCTTCAAGGAAATGTCAATAACTATAATTTTTTTTTTTTTTAATTTTTATTTATTGACAGTTTTGCATTACAACACTTATACAACAACAAAACCACAAACATAACAGACCACACTCCTACAGTCAAGGGTGGTGGCCTGCAGTAGAAAACGAAACACTCTACAAGTGGAGGAAAGAAAAATAAAAGGGGGGGGGGATTTAGACACAATAAAGCAGCACAGTCCAAAATATTGGGCCGCGAAGATCGCTCCATCCACACAGAACTTATCAGGATTGGAATGATATACATTATTGGTGCCAGTATCCCCTTTTGGGGATTTTTCTTTACCTGAGCGGATAAGTGGTTCAAGTTATTACCTATGGTAACATACACCAATTCAACCTTATGTGCCCCTCACCGAGTCCCTATGCTCCCATAGTCAGTAAGGGAGGGCAAGTGCTTAGGTACTCTAGATTAATAACTATAATTTAATAGTTATTTATTAGTTAGTTATTATTTCAAATGTTCTTTCTTATTTTAGAATTTACAAATTTCGAATTTCCAAAATTCGGAAATAAGAAAGAACATTTGAAATAATAACTAACTAATAAATAACTATTAAATTATAGGTATTGGAATTTCCTTTCAAATGTGGCTGTTAGTGAACTTAAAGCGTTTGTTAACCCCCCAAAAAAATGCTGCTCCTGTCTCTTTAACCACTTCAGCCCCGGAAGCATTTCCCACTTTAGGACCAGAGCACTTTTTCGGCACTGCGTCAATTTAACTGACAATTGCGCGGTCGGGCGACGTTGTACTCATAATGAAATTTGCGTCCTATTTTTCCCACAAATAGAGCTTTCTTTTGGTGGTATTTGATCACCTCAGCGTCATTTCTGATCGCCGCTATAAACAAAAGAAGAGCGACAATTTTGCAAAAAAAAGAAAAACAAATTTCTTACTTTTTGTTAAATTACAAATCCAAAAAAAAACAAAAAAAACATTTTTTTCATCGGTTTCGGCCGATTTATATTTTTCCTCATATTTTTGGTAAAAAAAATCGCAATCGGCGTTTATTGATTGGTTTGCGCAAAAGTTGCCGCGTTTACGGATGATGAGAATTAATTTCTGGGGTTTTTATTTATTTTTTTTTTACTAGTAATGGCGGTGATCTGTGATTTTTAGCGGTACTGCGATATTGCAGCGGATATGTCGGACCATGCTGACACTTTTTTGGGACCATTGGCATTTATACAGCGATCAGTGCTATAAAAATGCACTGATTACTGTGTAAATGTCATTGGCAGTGAAGGGGTTAACCTGGAGGGAGCGCTCTAAGGGTTAACTGTCTTCCCTGGGCATGCTCTAAATGACCTGGCTGGGGGAAGGGGATGATCACGGCTTCCAAATAGAGGAAGCCTGTGATCACCGCCCTTTCCCCTCTATGAGAACGGTGATCCGTGTTTACTTACGCGGACCTCCATTCTCTCACTGCGGGGGAGCCATTGCGGGTAGCTGGCGGCGATCGAGTCTGCCCTACCCGCTCCCTGGCCCCCCCCCCCCAACACAGTGGCGTGCACACTCACAATACTAGTTATCGTTTCGCAATAACGAGCCACCTTGCTGCGGCGGGTGGTCGGTAAGTGGTTAATGTGCAGTTAGCAGCATGGTGCTTTGGCTTTTTAAAAAATCCCTGTTTGATAATGCCAGGTCACGACTCCCCCCCTCCCGAGTGCTGACTCCCCTATCATATTAGCTGATCCCGTGGTCTGTGCAGTCTGTGTCACTAACAGCTCTCCTATTCTCCTCTGCCTGTCTTCAACTCCCCCCTCCTCCCCCTCCCTGTCAGTATGTAGAGTCTCTTCTCTGATCTAATAATTAACTTTTAAAGCCCCTATACCCTCTGTATTAGAACAAGAAGTTTGCCTGTGTCCGTGTTATATCATAAATATTCTTATCTGTATAGATAACATTCTGGCTTCCTCCACACGGCTCTCTCTCCTCTCTCCAGCTGACATCAGCAGCAGTGCTCAGCCCCACCCTCAGGAACTCTTTGCTGAGCAGAGGAGAGAGAAAAATGACAACTGATCCTAGGAAGCCTGCGTCTTATCTATACAGACAAGTATATATATGTTACAACACAGGCACAGGGGAACTTATTGTGCTAATACAGAGTGAATGGGAGCATTTTATACAAGTGGCTTAACAACCACTTTAAATATGAAATTTATTACTAACAGCCATATTTTCAAGGAAATTCAAATACCTATAATTGAATAGTTATGTATTAGTTCGTTTTTATTTAAATGTTCTTCCTTATTTTTGAATTTTCACATTTCCGAATTTCTGGATTTTCTCATTTCGAATTTTTGGGTGTTCTGATTGCCGAATTTCTGAATTACCGCAATTTGGATTTTCGGATTTGCCGGTTTTCGGATCAACAAATTTTCGAAATCAGAAAAAAACGGAAATTCAAAATTCGGAAATTCGGATTCGTCCGAATTGCTGAATTTCGAAAAATTTATTAAAAAACAAATTCAAAATTAAATGAATTGCACAAGCATAATAAGCGGTATCATTGAATTGGGACTTGGCAAAGCTATGACCAGCAGCTCTATGGTATTGAGAGAAATTCCTAATACACAGGAGACTCATCCAGTTTACTGACTACTTATTGTTTCTGTATGCATTCTGCTCCTTTGAACACTGCAAGAGGACAGAAAAGGTTCAGTAAGGCTCACCCTCACCCTTTTTAACAGTTTCCACTGTTTTCTTCCTCCTCCGTGCTTCTGTTACAAAATTGGACATTGATATTTCTTCCCAACTAAATAACTTTTTAGGGGGTTGGATTAATGCCTCCACAGGTAGATAAATGAAAAAAATTGATAAAGGGTACCTCATCCAGATTGAAAGACAAAATGTAGGGTAGGGGTAGGGGCACTCCCAAGGACAGGGATTATTGGACTATCTCGTTACCAGCTTACACAATGTACACACAGAATAATTAAAAAATATATCAACTTTATTATTAATACATAATGTTAAAAGAATAAAGCACCAACAAAGGGACATGTACTGTGTTTCTAAAAAAAAACAATGATCACCAAAACAAATCCCTCAATAAAGGGCAACATCATGGTGTTATGCCACGGATATTGATTCTCAACAGGTTTCGCGGAGCGAGGGCCGCTTCCTCAGGAGAATATCTGTGATGATTAATTAATTAAAAAGAGGAGGAAAGGATAAATATAAGTTCTAGGGGAACCTGGTCCCGTACTTCCAATTTCCTCTCCTAGTTCTTAGGCAGGATCGACATCCCCGCCGCCTGAAGCTCTTGGCATAATGCCTTCACTCATCTCCAGCACACTGCGCATGTGCTAGGCAAACTCCAGCAAACTGTGCATGTGCCATCACACATCATCATGGGCTGGCTGCAAGAACCCAAAAGAGGCAGCCTGCCCCCTGATGATGTCAATATAGAAAATACGGTATGGGTATCCGCCATGTGTCAGCAGAACGGGAGGCTACACCATATAAACACAACTCCAGCGCCAACCCCGTGCAGATAATTAAACAATAATGAACAAAATGTAGTTTGTAATATCCACAAATAGTGTTGTAACCATTCAACCGTAATGTAATAAATATAAAAATTATTGAACAATAAAGTGCAAAAAATAGTCCATATATTATATAAACATTCAGCTGATATATGTGATAAAGTGACAACAGTGCTCTTCAGTGCTTCATACAGATTAGTGCAAATGTGCAAAAAGATGTGCCAAGTGCCAGGACCCCTCTTGTGTCCCCACTCACCGGAAATTATTATAGATGGTTCCTGGCTGAACACTGGAGCAGGTATGTGCAGGAATGGTCCCAGAGTGAATCAATCCTTGGTAGCTCGAAAAAGCAAGGGAACACTCATAGTGTAAACCGTAAAAAAACTGATTTATTTGCGCATATATAATCTACTTACAAGAATTTCCATAGTGAATCCACATATAATCAATAGCACAGCGTGGTGACTGATTTACGAGCATCCGGCTCTCTCACGCGTATGACGTGACGTGACGTATACAGCTGCGACGGGCTGGAAGTGACGTCAACGCGTTTCGCTTCCTGTGTAAAATGTGTTTTAGTCAACATTTTGGAATCTTGTGTTGAAAGTCTGCGCCAGCTGAGTCGGCTCCAAGCCCGGGAACGCCGCCGCGATCAGTGCGAGTGGTGAGACGGAGCTGTACAGCAGCTGGTCATATACTTTGCGAGTATTGATTTTCAAGTCTGTAAGTGCACATCTGTGAGGGGGGTTTTTGGATTTTATCTTGGCACTTAATAAAAAACCATCGGATTATGCACTATGTGAGCGCTTCTTTTAAGGTCCATCCCAGCACCACCACATCTGCAGTCTCCCATACACCATAAGATCGGATGTGATCGGATGCGGGATTTTGGAGAATAACCTTGAAATGTATTGCTGTTTTACTACTTTCATTTGGTGAGTCTTTTCACGTAGGGGGGCTTGTCCCTCCATCTGTTTACTCACGTGGTGTGGTGGTGGATAACATTGATGTAGGATCCTGCCCCCTGCAATCTACATTCAGAAGGCATTTTCGGACTATTGTTTCATTACGTTTGAGTATTGTTATGTTTATCTAGCGCTGCTTGCACTTTGCTACATTTGAAGCCATATGAACTTTTAATAACAAGGTGCAATAATATATGGATTGGTGTTATACATAGGCGGCTGCTGGTTTACATCTTACATATGATAACTTGTGTGTGAGTTGTTTTATATATTGTCCATTATTTTTATCCTAAGCGCTGATTTGGACATTTTTTTCCCAGAAACCTTTTCTCTGGGGATTTAATTGACCTATTAGTGATAGTAGTTGTGTTGAAACTTATCTTGAATATCTGGAACAGGTCACATTTCTACAGAAATTCAATTTGTTTTTGAAAGTAAACTCATATGAACTGGAGAAAAACCAAACTGTTGTCCTCTTTGAAAAAAAAGTCTGATTCTTATTATCAGTTATTTTGTATCATTAGCCAATAGACACTTATCAGGAATTTTACAGTTTCAATGCCAAACATTAGAAAAAGGCACATGAACCATTGTGAAAATGGAGTGACACCACTGACACTGGAACTGGTCTGAGTAGCAGAACCAGTGAGGAGTACAAGAGATGTGCCTATTTCACTAGAGCCTTCACCCAGACTGCTCTGTGCCATGGCATTTGTGCCAGATGAACTGCCCTGTTTTTTTTAGTTGTAGTTATAAAAGTGCTTTTGCTTCAGTTCATGTCTTGTTTTAGGTTTTCTAAATTTTGGCATGCTGGTAAATTAATATCGGAATTTCTGGAAGAGTTGATGCTTTGGTACGAACATTTCCAAAGAAATTCAATTGACTTTTCTGCTTTTTGTTTTGGAGGGAACATCTAGTAACAATGTATTTTTTTTTGGGACAGCAAAAATGTTTGTCTTCTTTGCAAACATCTGATCATTATTAGTATTTGGATTACTGGAAACTTGCATTTATCACACATTTTAAATCTAAACTTCAGCCTTATCTTCAGACTTTCACCATTGTAGAGGCTCTTCACCTGTATGGAAATTGCATACTCTGATTTCAATGCACATTGTGAGCTTCTCACAGTGTGCAATAGAAACTGCAAGTCAGACAGAGCACACCCCATTTCATGGGTGGTGGACGTCCAACATCATCTAGCGCTTTCCTCCCTGGTCTTACGGTCCCTGAATCACCCCTTTTATTGATTGGATTTCAGATCATTTAACCATGGAGGCTCAGCCTCACATGCGGTTGTTGCCACGGTTTCCTGTTTTCATGTATGGCTTATGCTGGATCTGTCCACCAGCAAAGATCTATCTGGATTGCACAGACCTGCACAGAGACTTAATGATGACATCCCTGGGTCTAATATAAAGTGTTAATGAAAACAGAAAGTTTTTATGATCAAGGAGTGGGGAATGGAGGATGCAATGAACACAACATACAGTATAAGCAGAATAAACTTCAAGTTTAACATTTAGGTCTTGTTAACACAGGGCGTATATTAAGCATACTCCTGTGTGAGGGTCGTATTTGCCCTCACACAGGAATGCACAGCTGTTCCATGAGTCTGCATGTCAGGGTTGCCAACCGCCAGTAAATTTACTGACAGTTTGTAAAAATCTGTGATTTTTACAACTGTCTATAAATATCAGGGTCTAATAATTTGTCATGCTGTGCTGAATTTTTAAGTGCAAACCAGGCAAATTACTTGATATGGGTATTGTCAGTGTTTCCATGTTGTGTTTAAATATCAATTGTCTTAGTTTTTAATAGGAGTTCTGTTATTTTTCTGGTTGGCAGTAAAAAATGTGCTCCGCCAGTAAATTGTCCATGTTTTGCCAGTAAAAAACACTGCAGGAGGTTGGCAACACTGCTCCATGCAGGCAGTCCCATTCATGTCAATTGGGACACAGCAGCTGCATGGACATCTCCCAGTTTGACAGACATGTGGGTGTAAATGCGTGCAGGTCCCCGAACGCAGACCATGTGTGTTCAAGGACCCACACCCACCATGGATGTCTAATTAGAAGGCAGTCACGTTCTGCTGCTGCATCCCAATCGGCATGAATGGGACCATCTACACGAGGATGCATGGAACACCAGTGCATCCTTATGAGGGCAAACACAACCCTCACATGGGGGCACGGTTAAGTACAACCTGTTGAACGATGCCATATTCAGTCATCATCATAATCAGCAAGTTCATCTCCACTCAGTCCTTTTAATTTTTTTTTGTTCATTTTACTTGGATAGAGTAGGGAACGACTAGTACTGCTGCCTGTGTTATTGCTTTCTATGTAACCATTAGGCCTCGTACACTCGGGCCTTTTTTACAGTTTGTTAGCATTTTTCTCCATGTTATTCAATGGCCCCTTAAAAACGCAGACGTTTTTGAGCTGTAGAGGGTGTCGGCGTCAGTGAGCTGAAAGTAGAACCCACGCCCAGTGCATCCCGAGGCTGTAATGTTTTGGCATTTTTGATGCCGACGCCGTAAAACGCTCGCTAATGCCGTACCGACGTTAACCGGCATTTTTGCGCAGACGTTTTCAGGTTAAAAAATAGCAGAGGATTGTTTTTTTATTTAAAAAACACCTATGGGCGCCGACACTCACTAACGCGCATTAACGCTTGGCAAAATGCCGGGAAAAAAATGCCAATTTTTCCCTGATGTCGGGCCCAACGTTTTGCTTATTTTTTTTCATACGCCCATGTGTATGAGGCCTTAAGGGGATTTTCCCTCATTTCCTGTTCTCTTGCTACTGGGACAGGAAGTGAGGGAAAATATCTCCAACAGAGACACACACAGCAATAAAAATACTTTGTTATAATAGATTATAGACAGGTAGAGTAGAGACAGTGTTACCAGTTAGATATGTCAAATGGACTGGAGGTGTAGAGAAATCGCTCCAGCAGGATCATGGATGTCAATAAAAAGAGTGTCTAACACTTCACAACTCTATTTAAAACCAAAAAAAAAGTTTTGGTCGAGTTTACACTTTAACACAACCAAAAATTGAAATAAATAAGATGGCATAGAGAAAAGCTCTCCCTCATTCAACAATTTGCAGGACAACATTTAAATTTTATCGGACGCTAAATCTTAGTTTTTAAAAGCATAGGGAAGGGTTTGTCTGTTTGTCAGAGTTATCATTGTCTCCAGGACTGAAAGTGAGGGAAACCACAAACTTTTGAGTTATTATTATTATTATTATACAGGATTTATATAGTGCCAGAAGTTTGCGCAGCGCTTTACAAAAATGAAGGCAGACGGTACAGTTACATCACAATTTGGTACAAGAGGAATCAGAGGGCCCTGCTCGTTAGAGCTTACAATCTAAGAGGGAGGGTCAATTGATACAAAAGGTAAAAGCTGCGGGGGATGAGCTCATGTAGAAAGAGTATTAGGTAGAAGCAGGATAGGCTTCTTTAAAGAGAAAAGTTTTCAGGGATCGTCTAAAGATGGATAGATTAGGAGACAGTCGGACTGATTGGGGTAGGGAGTTCCAGAGGAAGGGAGAAGCTCTCGAGAAATCCTGGAGGCGAGCATGAGAAGAGGTGACAAGGGAGCTAGAGAGCAGGAGGTCTTGGGAGGACCGAAGAGGGCGGCTTGGTTGGTATTTTGTGACTAGGTTAGAGATGTAGCTGGGGGCAGAGTTGTGGATGGCTTTGTAAATTATTGTTAGTACTTTGAATTTTATACGTTGGGTGAGTGGTAGCCAGTGGAGAGATTGGCAGAGAGGGGCTGAGGACACTGAGCGGTTGGCAAGGTAGATAAGTCTTGCAGCAGCACTCATAATTGACTGAAGGGGGGATAATGTATGCAAAGGTAATCCAGTGAGGAGAGAGTTACAGTAGTCGAGGCAAGAGATAACCAGAGAGTGAATTAGAAGCTTGGTGGTCTCATTGGTTAAAAAGGGGCGTATTCTAGCGATGTTGCGTAGGCTGAGGCGGCATGATTTGGACAGGGATTGGAAGTGGTCTTGAAAGGACAGTTTAGAGTCTAGGGTTACCCCTAGCACCCTGGCATGTGGGGACGCACTAATAGTTGTGCCATTGACCTTAATGGAGAAGTCAGGGGAAGGGGCACGTGGGGAGGAAATATCATGAGCTCAGTTTTAGATAGATTCAGTTTGAGGAAGTGCTGTGACATCCAGGCTGATATGTCTGTTAGTAAGGCAGTGACCTGTGAGGAGACTGATGGGGTGAGTTGAGGGGTAGAGAGATAGATTTGGGTATCATCGGCATATAAATGATAGCGGAAGCCATGGTAGGCGATCAGCTGACCCAGGGAGGACGTGTAGATCGAGAATAGTAGGGGTCCAAGGACAGAACCTTGGGGGACCCCAACGGTGAGAGGACTTGGAGAGGAAGAAGTGGAGTTGTATGTGACACTGAAGGTGCAGTGAGATAGGTAAGATTCGAACCAACGGAGAGCACAGCCATGGAGACCAAGCAAATTGAGTTTTTTGAGGAGGAGGGGGGATCAACTGTGTCAAAGGCAGCGGAGAGGTCCAAGAGTAAGAGTATGGAATAATGACCATTGTTTTTTGCTGTTAACAAGTCGTTTGTGAGTTTTAGGAGGGCAGTTTCTGTGGAGTGGTGTGGACGAAATCCAGACTGAAGGGGATCAAGAAGGTTGTTTTCAGTGAGGTGGTCACTCAGTCGGTTGTAAACTAAACGTTCAAGGATTTTGGAGGCAAAAGGGAGTAAGGAGATGGGTCTTAGGTTGTTAAGATTGGTGGTGTCCAGTGTAGCCTTTTTTGGTATGGGAGTGACTAGTGCATGTTTTAGAGTGTAGGATAGAGTCAGAGGGTGACTGTAGTAGTTGAGAAGGAACAGGGTCTAGGGGGCAGGAGGTTAGGTGGGCGTTAGAGAGAAGTTTAGAGACTTCCTCTATAGTAGCTGGGTTAAATGAGAGTATTGATTGTGCAGGAGGACAAAGAGTATGAGGGGGGTGAGAAATCTGTAGAGAGGAAATCTTGAGACGAATTGTATCAATCTTATTTTTAAAGTGATGAGCAATCTCCTGGGCAGTGAGCAAGTTGGTGGGTGGAGGTAATGGAGGACGAAGTAGAGAGTTAAAGGTAGAAAAGAGTTGACGGGGGCTTCGTGAGAGGTTGTTAATAAGAGTGATAAAGTAGGTCTGTTTGGCAGTGTGGAGGCAGGAATGGTATTGTTGGAGTGCAGATTTATATTGGCTGAAATCTTGCTGTGACTTAGTCTTACGCCACAGACGCTCAAGAGCATGGCTCTTTTTTTTGAGGCTTCTGGTATCGTCTGTCTGCCAGGGTTGTAGCGGTCGGGGCCTGATTCTGTGTGTAGTGAGGGGGGCCAAGGTATCTAGGATGGATGACAGTGAGCTGTTGTATATAATAGTGGCCAAATTGGGGCAGGACAAGGATGAGATTTTGTCGTAGAGACAATCTGTAGCAGAAAAAAGAAGAGAAGGGTTAAGATGGCGAAGGTTTCTACGAGTAATTGTTTGGTAGCTGGAAGGTGCCACCAGAACAGAAATAGAAGGGAAATCTCTTATCCTGTAACAACTGTATAAGAGAGAATTGTCTTTCATCTCCTGTTGTGTCCAGAAGAATTCCCTCAGTTAGGGCACAGATGGCAAAAAAGGTACATTTATACCCTTGTCTTTTGCAGCTGAAATAAAAAAAAAGGTTTTGTCTTCAGATATATTCAAAATGCAACTGAAGTTAAAGCGGAAGTAAACCCTCCTATAGTTTTCAGCCAAGGAAGCTGCCATCTTGGCCTCTGTTTAACCACTTCAGCCCCGGAAGGATTTCATACTTTAGGACCAGAGCGCTTTTTGCGATTCGGCACTGCGTAGCTTTAACTGACAATTGTGCGGTTGTGCGACGTTGTACCCAAATGAGATTTGCGTCCCTTTTTCCCCACAAATAGAGCTTTCTTTTGGTGGTATTTGATCCCCTCTGCATCATTTCTGATCGCCACTATAAACAAAAGAAGAGCAATAATTTTGCAAAAAAAAAAAACAAATTTCTTTCATTTCTTTCTTTTTGCTAAAATACAAATCCAAAAAAAACATACAAAAACATTTTTTTCCAATTGGCCAATTTATATTCTTCCTCATATGTTTGGTAAAAAAAATCGCAATGGGCGTTTATTGATTGGTTTGCGCAAAAGTTGCCGCGTTTACGGATGATGAGAATTCATTTCTAGGGTTTTTATTTTTTTTTAATTTTTTACTAGTAATGGCGGCGATCTGCGATTTTTAGCGGTACTGCGATATTGCAGCGGACATGTCGGACCATTTTGACACTTTTTGGGACCATTGGCATTTATAAAGCGATCAGAGCTATAAAAATGCACTGATTACTGTGTAAATGCCATTGGCAGTCAAGGGGTTAACCTGCAGGGGGCGCTCTAAGGGTTAACTGTGTTCCCTGGGCGTGTTCTAACTGTGTGTGGGCTGGCCTGGCTGGGGGAAGGAGGTCCCCTTTCCCCTCTAACAGAACGGAGATCCATGTTTACTTACACGGACCTCCGTTCTTTCACTGCGGGGGGCCATCGCGGGAAGTCAGTGGGGACCCGAACTTTTAGGCAAAAAATGGCTGTAACAATGTCCTGGCAAGTGCTAGAGGGCTGCAAAAGGAAGTAAAATGGGGGTAAGAGTAGGGCAAGTGCCCTACAAAAAAATGGGGATAGGGAAAATAAATTAAAATCAAATAAAAAAATAGGAAGGGGGGGTGGATGTGGAATAGGAGCCTAGAGGTTCACCATGGCAGTGTAGGTGGAAGTGGCGGTGGTCGAGGAGGAGAAGGAGGTAGCCAACATGGTATTTTTTTGTTTGTTTGTTTATAATTGGGGTAGCCCCTAAAATATTGAGGCCTATTAAAAAAAACAAGTATATGAATGGCTGTGTGATTCCGGTCGAAATGTTTATTCTGCACAAGGTACAGACAAGTCTTGTGGGATCCATGCCTGATTCATTTTAATAAAGGTTAGCTTGTCCACGTTGGCTGTGGACAAACGGCTCCGCTTGTCTGTGATAACGCCTCCTGCCGTGCTAAACACACGTTCCGACAATACACTGGCTGCAGGGCAGGCCAGCACCTCCAAGGCATAAACGGCAAGCTCAGGCCATGTGGCCAATTTGCAGACCCAGAAGATGAATGGGGCAGACCCATCAGTCAGTACGTGTAGGCGTGTGCACACATACTCTTGCACCATGTTGCTGAAATGCTGCCTCCTGCTAAGACGTTGTCTATCGGCTGGGGGTGCTGTTTGTTGTGGCGGGCTGCTGACAACGCTTTGCCACATTTCGGTCATGCTAACCCTGCCTTCTGAGGTGCTGGTGGTGGCACAGCTGCGTTGGTGGCCTCTTCCTCCTCCTCCTCTGCCTTGTGCTTCCGCTGAGCCCCCGGTGTCATTTGGGAATGCCCTCAGCAGCGACTCTACCAGTGTGCGCTTGTAGTCGCGCATCTTCCTCTCACGCTCCAGTGAGGGAATTAAGGACGGCACGTTGTCCTTGTAACGGGGATCCAGCAGGGTGCCCACCCAGTAATCAGAAGAAGTTACAATGTGGGCAACTCGGCTGTCGTTGCGCAGGCACTGCAGCATGTAGTCGGCCATGTGTGCCAGGCTGCCCAGAGGCAAAGACAAGCTGTCCTCTGTGGGAGGTATATCATCTGTGTCCTCTGTATCCCCCCAGCCACGCTCCAGTGATGCCCACGAGCTACGTTGGGTGCCACCCTGCTGCAATTCCTCCTCCTCCTCATCTTCCAGAACTGTGCCCTGGCTTGAATATTTTGGACCTGGCCTATGCTGGTGGAGGAACCCACCCTCCGAGCCACTTGCGAATGACTGGCCTGATAACCATGGAAATGACCCCTCTTCCTCCTCCTCCTCCTCATCCTCCTGTGCCACATCCTCAAGTGTTTTTTCAAGGAAACATAGAAGTGGTATAGTAACGCTGAGAACAGGGTTATCAGCACTGGCCATGTTGGTGGAGTACTCAAAACACTGCAATACGCTACACAGGTCTCGCATGGAGGCCCACTCGTTGGTGGTGAAGTGTTGCTGTTCTGCAGAGCGACTGACCCGTACGTGCTGCAGCTGAAACTCCACTATTGCCTGCTGCTGCTCGCACAGTCTCTCCAGCATGTGCAAGGTGGAGTTCCACCTTGTGGGCACGTCGCATATGAGGCGGTGAGCGGGAAGGCCGAAGTTCCGCTGCAGCGCAGACAGGCGAGCAGCGGCAGGGTGAGAATGCTGAAAGTGTGCACAGACGGCCCGCATTTTATGCAGCAGCTCTGACATATCCGGGTAGTTTTTTTAAAAATTCTGTACCACCAAATTCAGCACATGCGCCAGGCAAGGGATGTGCATCAAACCGGCTCGGCCCAGAGCCGCTACGAGATTTCGGCAATTGTCGCACACCACCAGGCCGGGCTTGAGGCTCAGTGGCAACAACCACTCATTGGTCTGTTTTTCAATGCCCGTCCACAGCTCCTGCGCAGTGTGGGGTTTATCCCCCAAACATATCAGTTTTACAACAGCCTTCTGTCTTTTCCCCCTGGATGTGCTGATGTTGGTGGTGAAGGTGTTACGCTGAGCGGATGAGTAGGTGGTCGAGGAGGAGGAAGCGCAGTAGGAGGAGGAGGCAACAGGAGGCAACGAGAAATGGCCTGCAATCCTCGGTGGTGGAAGGACATGCGCCAAATGGCTACCCGGCTCAGGCCCACCCACCACTACATTTGCCCAGTGTGCAGTTAGCGAGATATAGTATCCCTGCCCGTGCTTACTGGTCCATGT
This sequence comes from Glandirana rugosa, assembly GCA_018402905.1. Taxonomy (NCBI): domain Eukaryota; kingdom Metazoa; phylum Chordata; class Amphibia; order Anura; family Ranidae; genus Glandirana; species Glandirana rugosa. The sequence continues at coordinate 52,341 of BLSH010503882.1, forward strand.
ATCAGTGGTTATGTGGACCTTGCCACTGATGGCGTTGCGCAGTGCACACTTGATCTTGTCCCCGACTTGTTTGTGCAGGGAAGGGATGGCTCGCCTGGAAAAGTAGTGGCGGCTGGGTACCACGTACTGTGGGACAGCCACCGCCATCAGGTTTTTGAAACTGTCCGTGTCCACCAGACGGAATGACAGCATTTCAAAGGCCAGGATTTTGAAATGCTGGCATTCAGGGCCAGGGATCGCGGGTGGGTAGGGGGGTACTTCCTCTTTCTCTCCAGTGTTTGGGAGATGGACAGCTGTAAGCTTCTATGGGACCATGTGGAAATGCTTGGGGACGGTGGCGGACATGGTGGCGTTGCCGTCTACCCTGCAGCTATTCAACATGCGTGATCAATTACCAGAACCCATAACCCGAACCCGAACGTTTTTTGAAATGTCCGTGTTCGGGTCCGGGTCCCTGACACCCAAAAGTTCGGTACGGACCCGAACGTTACAGTCCGGGTTCGCTCAACACTAGTTAATTTACAACTTCCAAGATGTTGCACATGTGATCAGTTATGACACCAGCTATTGGATGGTTTGACAGCACAACCAATGGGAGTGTTACATTTCTGGCATGTGCTGGAAATGTAACTGTTTTTGAAACGGTTAAATGGATGGGTTTACTACCACCTTAAATTACTTGATAAAAGGGGGCCTCAAATGTGGCCCTTGATTTCAGCTGGGCCACACCAGGGCGGAACAGATAGGTGAAGGATTTTGAGAAACTCATATAACTAGTCTGGCTGTTTCAGAGCCTGAAGGGATGTCTGGTTTCCCCATAATAAGTGGTCCTGTATACATAGACATTTCTGAGGATTTCATGAAAGAGTCCAGTAGGCGAAGGAGATTAAATGGTAAGTAAGATGTTTTAGAACGTGCAATAGGCTCTATCCAAGAAAGAGAGTTTGGCAGAACAGACGAGATTTCCTTTTTATGGTCACTCATAATTTATGTGGTTCATTATGGCAACAATCTTAAAGTGGTTGTCAAGTCATGACAACCACTTTAAAGTACAGGTCAGCCTACAATAAGGGATGTGACGTCAGTGCGGCTCTGCCAATCACAGCGCTGGAACGCTGTGATTGGACGGAGCCGCAGACCAGGAAGAACGATGTCGCCCGTCACAGCGGTGTGCTGAGACCGCTGCAACAGCTTTGTTCCAAGGTAAGTGTTTCATAATGAGCTAGTATGCGCTGCATACTAGCTCATTGTGCCTTTGCTTTGCAGGGTTTTTTTTTTTTGGGGTGGGTGGGGGCAGTTTTACAACCACTTTAAATATAAAGATAAATAAAATCTTGAATATACATGAGTATGAAAGAGTTATAGTACAGTTCCAAATGGGGAAATCCCATATCATCTGCATTTTTCATCTAGCTAGGATATAGTTTCCCAGCCCAGATATAACAAAGAAGGGCTGCTCGAAGATGTTTAAAAAATGTTTGAGGAATAAGGATCAGGACTGTTTGAAATAGATAGATGAAGTGGATAGGATCGACATCAAAGAGATAGGATCTTCATCGCAGCCGGTGACAGATTGTGCCGGAGCGTGTACAAGGCATATGACGACCATCTGGATCGACGAAAGTCCCACCGGCCATCATTTTATAGGCCGGGAGGGAGGTAAAGATCAGTAGGAATACATGGCGTGCAATAAAATGCCTTACACAAGGCTAATTGCTATTGTAAAAAAACATTTAGGCTTGATCTATATTAATAGCTATCATTCTTGACCTGCAAAAGACCCCTGATTCAAACAAGTCATAATAATCTCAAAATCAGATACGAGAAAGCTACATTACTACTAATTATATTTTTGAATGTGAAAGAAAATACTGAAGATATCAAGGCCACACATGACTAGGCTATCATATACAGGAGACGGAGACATCTTCCACCTCCTGTATGACCTGAGGCATATCATATTTAGTATCTCTGGAATGGCAATTGTATGCTGCACAATAATATGTGGGTTACCAGATTATGACATGTGGTACACTTGAAAAAGTAATGTATTGAGAAAACTGAATCTGAGGGAGGGGCAGCTGTAGGGTTGCCACCTTTTCTTCAAGCCAAACCCGAACACTTTGGAGACCTGGGACATCTTTGGGCTCCCCAAGGAGAGTAGTAATGCGGTGCACATAGTGTGCAGCAGTGAACAGTCGGTGTAGTCAAATTGCTCTTGCTGACATTATCGCCTTGCCCCCCCCCCCCCCCCCCCACAGAGAGCCACCCACAGCTCCTGGACAGCAACAGATTTGTGTTTGACTATCTTGGTTACTTTGGGAGCCACAGCCCGGTCTGAATTATGTGTCCGAGTTTCAGTCCGCCTCAAACCCGGACATATGATTTAAAACCCGGACTGTCCGGGTGAATCCCGGACAGGTGGCAACCCTAGGCAGCTGCATGATCATAAAGACTGCTCAGACATTATCATTGGTCAGATCATTTTGTCAACACCCTCCCCAGGGACCTGAAAATAGAGATTACATCAGCAGTCTGAACCTCTCCTTTACCTTTTTTTTTTTTGCCAATATAAATTTTATTGAAGAGGCAAGGAAGGTCAACAGCAAGAAAGATTTACATCAGAGGAGGCATACAGTAACGGTCTGGGAGACCGGAATCTTAATTAACAGGGTGAGTTACAAAATTATTCATCACTGTGGCATATTCCCCAGTCCATCTCAATCCTCCGTTCTTCTCAGTCCAGAAGCCGCCCGCCCTCCTTTACCTTTTAACACCAGCCAAGATTTATGAGAGCACACTGATCCATCTTGCTCATTGGACAACTTACAGAACCAGGACTTTGTCAAACATTTTCACTGTTACCCTTGGTTCACACCAATGCAGCTTTGAAGTTGCGTTACTTCCGAACCGACTATCAGTGAAATTTTATGTGCGGCTTGCTGATTTCTGTGTGAATTAACAGATTCATTGAACAGATATCAATGCAAGTTGCGGTGATTTGAATGTTTCCATTGCCACAAAAGGGGTGCAGGCTGTGCAGGGTGAGGCTGAGAATGTCACTAATGTGTATCAGTGACAGTGTGGTGTTTGACCAGCCATTTGTTGGTGAAGGTGGCAGAAGTCTGACACAGGCCCTATCCCCCTTAGGGCCCGTGTGCCCAGAACACATTAAACACATTGAATATATGCAACTGATAACCATATAGGAAATGGTCAGGAGGGACAAAAGGAATCAAAAAGCCCTCTAGCTGAACCAGTGGTGGTAAGTGAAATTCATTATGCACTACTCCTTTAGAAAAACAGGGTCAATGACTCCAATATGGGAGACACGGGAGGCTGTGACGCTGGTGTGGACAGGCACCTAATAAGCAGGGTCCTTAAATTGAGACTTGGTAAAGCTGTGACCAGCAGCACTAAAATGGTGTAGTTTCATGAAATGTTCATAATACTCAAAACTGCCCCTTTGAACATTGCCGAGGGACAGAAAAGGTTCATTAAAGCTGATCTTCATCCTTTTTAATTAGTTTACACAGTTTTCCTCCTCCTCCATGTTCTTGTTACATGATCAGATATTGAATTGTTTTTTTTTACACCAAAATACCTTTTTAGTTGGACCTTGTCCCGCACTTACGGCTTCCTCTCCTAGGCAGGAATGATATCCCCCCACCTTAAGCTCTTGTGAAACTGCTTTCAAGCAAATCCAGCGCACTGCACATGAGCTGGGCTATTTTTCAGCAAACTGCACATGCGCCACCATACATCAATAGGCGCTGGCTGCAAGAACCAACAATAGACAGCCGGCCCCCTGATGATATCAGAAGATAAGTAAGATGGTGGCACAGGACCCAGCATTCATCAACAGAGTGCCAGGTTACAACAGACAACATTGGACTCGCTGGGCTTTTGAGTATGTTTTTTGAGGACAACCCATTGGTTAAGGTATGTGGGGAAGCGACACTCCTCATTACCTGTCCTGGTATTAAATGAAATTACATTTCTGGAACAGGTCACACAATGTAATATTTCCACAGAAATTTAATTTGTTTTTTGAAATATGGGAAAGTAAACACGTATGAACTAGGGCATAGCTAAATTGTCCTCCTTGAAAAAAGTCTGATTCTTATTACATTTATTTTGTATCATTAGCCAATCGACACTCATCAGGAATGTCACATTTCTACAGAAATTCAATTTGTTTTTGAAAGTAAACTCATATGAACTGGAGAAAAACAAAACTGTTGTCGTCTTTGAATAAAAAGTCTGATTCTTATTATCACTTATTTTGTATCATTAGCCAATAGACACTTATCAGGAATTTTACAGCTTTAATGCCAAACACTAGAAAAAGGTACATGATAGTTTGTGAAACTGGTGTGACACCACTGACACTGGGACTGATCTGAATGGAGCAAAGTGTTGAGTAGCAGAACCCGTCTTGAGTACAAGAGAGGTGCCTATTTCACTAGAGCCTTCACCCAGACTGCTCTGTGCATTGGCATTTGTGCCAAATGAACTGCCCTGTAATTAAATCAGTTTCAAATTGCTTTTGATTCAGTTTATGTTTTAGGTTTTCTAAATTTTGGCATGCTAATAAGCTCACTCTTATCTGGAATCTCTGGAAAAGTCAACGCTTTGGTACAAATATTTCCAAAGAAATTCAATTTATTTTTCTGCTTTCTTTTTTAAAAGGAAAATCTAGTAACATGTGTGTATTATTCTGGGACAGTAAAAATGTTTGGCTTCTTTGCAAACATCTGATCATTATTAAAGCGGAGTTCCACTGGTTTTTAAGTTTATTAAAAGTCAGAAGCTACAAAAAGTGTAATAATAAACACACACTCACCTGTCCCACGGTCCAGTGATTCAGCCACCCGATGCTTCGATCCTCTCCGCGGCACCGGCACTGGAAGTGTGGGCGCCTGGCTGTGACAGTTTGCGGCTTCACAGCCGGGCACACACTGTGCATGTGCGAGTCGCGCTGTGCTCTTTCAGGGTCAGGCAATCTTCTGGGACCTGTGACGTGTCCCAGAAGATTGCAGGGAGGGAGGACTCACCTAGGGGGAGAGGAGGAGTCACCTAGGCGGCGAGGTGACCAGACCAGGAAGTGGGAGCTGGGTACTTGTCAAAACGAGGTCGCCCCCCGAAAAAATGGCATGCCAATTGTGGCATGTCAGGGGGAGAGGAGTACTTAAAGCAGAAGTTCCACTTTTAGGTGGAACTCCGCTTTAATATTTGGATCCCTTGCTAATTGGCATTTAGCACAAATTTTAAATCTAAACTCTAGCCTTACCTTCAGTCTTGCACCATTGAAGAGGCTCCTCACTTGTACTGAAATTCTAACAGTGGGCAATAGACAAGTACAGGGACCTACTGATGACACTACTGGGTCTAATTTAAAGTGTTATCAAAACAGAAAGTTTTTATGATTAATGAGTGGGTAAAGGAGGATCCATAGAAGGCAAAATATAAGCTGTGTGTGAGGAGAAATATCCCAGCAGGATAATGAACATCAATAAAAGGAGTGTCTAATGCTCTATCCAAAACTATAAAAAAAAATGGTTAAATTTGGGTTTTAACACAAACATACTGTAGATTGGAATAAATAAGCAAGCATAGAGAATAATAAAAAGAAAAAAGTTTGGGACTTTAAATGAGGCATATGACGGACCATAGGATAGGGGTATAGGCGTATTTATTATCACAATAGTAACCATAGTGCAAGATAATTAAAGTATAGAAATCCATATATGTACAGACTGAAACACATTTCATATATGTGCAGATGTAAACATTAATAGGCCACTCATGCCAGTTGCCAGCATATAGGTTCCACGTAGAGTGCATGGTACCAATCAAGATATAAGGTTAGATAAAGCTCGAGGGAGGATCCCCATCGTGCCACCGTTCAAGATTAATGGAAAAGGATTGAAGGAGCAACTCCTTAAGAAAATAGACAGGACTTTGCAGGCACGCCACAGGCACTTGGTATCATAAAAAAGTATCTTTATTACAACAAATTGATCACATACATGACATATACTAACATATACATAAAATCACCCTAAACCGAGCAGAAAAGCACCACCCGTATAACCAGCAATTAGGAGGTAGAGTTCTGTACATACAGTATGCAGAGTAGGCTAAAAGTATCGCCTTTGATTAGCAAATATTGGGAACTCTATGAATGTCCTCCATGCTGGTGTGTCAACGTGTTTTGCTTCTCAAAGCTTCCTCAGGAAACGTACAGGGGTGAGTGCTGGTATTAAAAATAGGAGAAACACACATAAACATACTTGTTTTTGCAATATATATACATAAGTATTTGTCTATATAGTTTCAATGGTTACATAGGTACAATGCCCCAAAAGAGGGGTAAATACTGTGAATACAGGATCTAGATACATTTCAATTGTCATATATAGGTAAATACATTCACCGAGATTGACTGTCCAATTATTATACTTGCCTGTCTGGCTCTAACATTAGGAAACCACTAGACACACATCACTTAGACATCACACTACAGCCAGCACTTGCCAGGTTTGATTTCAAGTAGACAAAGATATATGTTGTATTATCAGAACAAATCAAAAAGGCAGGGTGTGACCCTAAACACAAAAACAAAAGCAAGAGAGTGAAAAAGGAAAAAAAATGGGGGGGGGTATATATGATTTTAAACAAGGTAATTGTGTGTACCTGGTGAGATCCTGCAATAGAGTTCAAGCAGGACACAAATTGAAACCCAGGGAATATGGAATCTCTGTATCCAATAAGGTTAGATAAAGTTATCTACATATAGAGAATTGTATATAGTCATGACTGCATCCAAGATAAGCCTGATGCGTTTCATGGTACACACCACTCTTTAGGGGCGAATGCGTCAACAATGTCTGAAACAAAAAAAACATGAGTACTAAATCTCACTTTGAAAAGTATATATGTGTTATCATAAAGTGGAGAGGAATATCCAATCCGACTCACTTACACGAAAATTTTCCATTTCAAATCGAAATCCTTGTTAAATTTACAACAGAACGTTTAACAAACCTCTCCTTATCAATAAGGGATACGAATATCTATCCTAACCTATACTTGTGTATATGTTACCCAGAGGACGGGATCCAAGGTAGTTATTTACCCACCCTGAAATCTACTCCACGTATATCCTACGTGACGTACCAAGGTGAAAAAACGAGGTACATTCACTCAGCCTAACCTATAAGGAGAGGTGAAATACTATTGTGTATATATGAAAAGTTTCACTCTAAATCATGAGTACAAAAAAAACAAAGTC
>BLSH010503882.1:73121-91493 GCA_018402905.1 Glandirana rugosa
GGCTGTGTAAAAGTGTCACTCATGTGGTATCCCCATACTCGGGACGAGTAGCAGAATATATTTTAGGGTGACATTTTTGCTGGGTACATGCTGTGTGTTAGAAATATTGTATAAATGGACAACCTTGTGTAAAAAAAAAATGTGTTTTCATTTTCTTTCCACATTTTCCAAAAACTTGTGGAAAAAATGAACTGTTCAAAAGACTCATTATGCCTCATAGAATATACGTTGGGGTGTTTACTTTCCAAAATGGGGTCATTTTTTGGGCGTTTCCATTGCCCTGGTGCTCCAGGACCTTCAAAAGTGCAAGAGGTAGTCAGGAAATTATATGTGTAATTTACGTCCTTAGAACGCCTGATGGCGCTCCCTGCATGTTAGGCCTCTGTATGTGGCCAGGCTGTGTAAAAGTCTCGCACATGTGGTATCCCTATACTCAGGAGGAGTAGCAGAATGAGTTTTGGGGTGTAATTGGTGGTATGCATATGCTGGGTGTGAGAAATAACCTGTTAATATGACAATTGTGTGAAAAAAAAATCTTCATTTTGCAAAGAATTGTGGGAAAAAATTACAACTTCAAAAAACTTGCCATGCCTCTTACTAAATACGTTGGACTGTCTACTTTCCAAAAAGGGGTCATTTGGGGGGTATTTGTACTTTTCTGTCTTGTTAGAGCCTCAAGAAATGAGATAGGCCGTCAGTACATCAGGTGTGATCAATATTCAGTGATTGGCACCATAGCTTGTAGACTCTATAACTTTCACAAAGACCAAATAATATACACTAATTTGGGTTATTTTTACAAAAGATATATAGCAGTATAAATGTTGGCCAAAATTTATGAAGAAAAGTTGCTAATTTGCAAAATGGTATAACAGAAATAAAGAAAATGCATTTTTTTACAAAATTTTTGGTATTTTTCCATTTATTGCTCAAAAAATAAACACCCCAATGGTGATTAAATACCACCAAAAGAAAGCTCTGTTTGTGGGAAAAAAAGGACGAAAATTTCATATGGGTACAATGTTGCATGAGTGAGTAATTGTCATTCAAAAAGTGAGAGTACTGAAAGCTGAAAATTGGTCTGGTTAGGAAGGGGGTTTAAGTGCCCAGTGGTCAAGTGGTTAAACACCTTTGGGATTAATTGGAGCACTAATTGTGAGCCCAAGTCTGCCTGTCCAACATCCGTACTTTATCTTACAAAAGGTCTTTTGTTTGAATGTTCCTACAGACACACTCCAAAATCTTGTAGAAAGCTTTCCATGAAAAGTGTAAACTGATGAAGCAGCAAAGAGGACACCAACTCCATATTAATGCCCCTGGTTTTGGAATTCAATAAGCTCATATTGGTGTGATGGTCAGGTGTGCATATTCTTTTGGTCATATAATTTTTATTCACACTAATCTCTAGATCAGCAGAAGGGACCTGTTGTGTAAAGCTGCACTCCTCTATTGTAACGAGTTATTTTCTTGACTTAAGGTACTTATCTGTTCTCTCTACATTGTTTAGTGATCTTTCCCTGCTGCTTACAGCCACAGGCCCAGAATGTTGAAGTATATGAGATACTGAGCTAGTTAAATCCCATATTAGTGACTGTTCAGTTATCAGCATTGCTTCAGGGACCACAGACTGAAAGGCCAAAGACCCATTTTTTCTACCACAGCGAACCACAATGAATGGTCATGTGTTGATCGGCATGAATGGGCCCTAAAAGTTATTAAGGTCACTGTAGTTGTTTAAAAACCTGCTATACTTCTGAGTATCACAGGGCACTTCATCTGCTCCAAGCCATTTGATTAAATTACACCTTCCAGAAAAATCCCTTTTTGTCTAAGAGTCATCTACCAGACAAAAGTATCCCAGAAGAGAAGCTAACAGTGGAATCCATAACTTTAAGCGCAAAGACAGTGTAGCTGTAAACATATGAATGAGCAATTAATCATATTAGTCCATAAGTCCATATGAAGTCAGTACTCTGTGGTTAGTGGCGGTATCTATCCTAAGAGTAAGCCAGCTCTGTAAACAGGATGAGAAAGGGGAAAACACAGGAAACACCACCTGAGTGTAGTATTAAAAGCACAATTTAATAGCAAGGTAAGTAATAACACTCACAGGATAGAGATAGCAAACAGGCTCTTCAGTGAATGGTATCATATAGGTCTCTCCTGGCATCCAGACAAGCATCCACGCTTTGCTGAGATGACGGGGGGTTCACTGTCCATCCTGTGGCCACCAGAAAGTCGGCCGGAACCAGCATGGAACGCAAGGAAGTCAAGTCACTAGAGCGGAGAAGCATCAGGGAAAGACTGTACTGAACAGGCAAAATAGGCAGGCTACGCGTTCAGAGCTTCAGCTTCTTCTACAGGCCTCGGAGGGCTGTAGAAGGAGCTGAAACTCCAAGCAGACAGTGAACCCCTAGCTATCTCAGCAACGCGTGGATGCTTGTCTGGATGCCAGGAGAGACCTATATGATAACATTCACTGATGAGCTTGTTTGCTATCTCTATCCTGTGAGTGTTATTGTTTTCCTTGCTATTAAATTGTGCTTTTAATACTACACTCAGGTGGCGCTTCCTGTGTTTTCCCCTTTCTCTCCCAGAAGAGAAGCGTCCATGGACTTCTCCCATACACCATTCTCTACAGACCACCTCCTCATGTCCTTGCTGAAACATACTTCTTTCACGCTTCTTGTCTCAAACACATATGAGCGACACGTCAACCCTAACCTGAATGCACTGAACTCCCTGGATTTCTGTTTTATTTAATATTAAAAAGATAACATGACAAGAAGTACAACTCCTTGGTGTTGTGGGGAATAGGGATGGAAATTCCAGTAAGGAATTCTCATCACTTACATCTATGGGGAAATAAAAGATACCAGATAAAGTCTATCATCACAAATAACAGTTTTGAGTGAATTACATACAGCACACTGCTAGCCTCCATCTCATTACTTACTTGTCATACATGGAAAAATTGAGGTCCGTACCACCTAGGAACATGTGACTGTCTATAGAACAAGGTAACTTGTGAGAGCTTTGGTTTTATTTTGTTAATATGGTTTGAAAAAAAAAAAAAACGTATTTCTTTTTATATTTGAACTCCTTAGAAATTGCTGGCATGGGCAGACCCCCACCCTTAATCACTCATGACTCACCTGTTTCTTGCCATCCTGAGTGAAATCATTTCCCTCATTCTGTTAGGAATGTTTCAGGGTATTTATATATTATAGGTTAGCTTTATTTTCCTTTATATTTTACAGGTTTCCATCCTTGCTCCTTGGATGGCCTGACTTACTTTTTCCAGCTCAGGAAAGTACATTGGTCTTAGGAGGTTTCTGAACTGTACAGCGTAACATCCCCAGGGAGCTCACACAGGGGAGGGTAGCCATGTAGAACGTTAATGAACTAGACTAATGACAGATAACTTCAAGGTTTTTGACCTTGGTAAAGAAAATCTTTGACAGAATTATTATGATGCCAGGATTTGGAGCAGGTTTAAAAAACGTGACCCTTTTTTTTTTTCAATTTTACAATTTGATTAAAATTATAGAAGGGCTCTTTGCAGTTGTTTTTACTTGAACAGCATATTGGGCTCTCTTGTTGTAACAATGAGCTCTCCTCTTTCCTATCCAGCCGGACCTGGACAATGCTCAAAAAAGAAAGAAGTGGACAGATAATGCACATCTATCCAATGTGCAAACTATTCAATATGCTCTGCTTGGAATGCTGTAATAATTCTTCTAAATGGAGCTAAAATGTTTATGACAGTATTTGTAGTGCCAGAAACAAAATCTCACGATGGCTCTTCCTCTTTATTATGCCTGTCTCTACTTGTCCTCTTTTTTTTTTGATTGCCCTTATGTTGAGTGCATGTGCAGGAACTCCCCCCTACCTACCTCCGAGCACCATCCCTTGGTTCCACCCTCTACCCACATCTCAGTACCACCCCAGAGCCAAGTATTATTTTGTGGTGCTTCTTGCACTTGGAAGCTTGTTGTATGCAGCAATTTACTTTTATGGAGGATGTTAGATTATATCTTACAGCATTAGAAACATGACACACAAACTTAATATCAGACGAGTACATACACTGTACATAGACAGAACGTCCTGTGATCACATACCATAGACTAACACACTATAACACTGCAAGGATACCTGCTGGATAGATAGGTATAATGCATACAGTATTGTCAGCTTATTAGCAACTTTACATGGTATGCTGTTGCTCTTGCAACACCCCTTCTCAACAGCATGTGCTTTGTCAAATTATATTCAGCTTCTTCTGGAAATAACGATGATGTTCCTTCAACAAAGGCTTGGTGAGTGCATTGGCAGCCATCTCCTCTGACAGGGAGTATTGAATGTCAATAACACATTGTTCTTTATTGCCCGTCTGTAGGTGATACTTTACATGAATGTGTTTGGTTCTAGGATTGACCCTTTCCGATTACGCAAGCTTTATACATCCCTGGTTGTCTTCAAAAATGGGAATTGGTTTTGACATGTCTATTCCAATGTCCACAAAAAGTTGACAAATCCATATCGCTTCTTCACAAACATGTGCAGCTGCAGTTGAAGATAGAGTGATAGTTGCTTGCTTTCTACTAGACCAACTTATGGTTCCTTCCCCATACTGGAAGATGAATCCACTTGTGGATTTGTGTGTGTGCAGTCCCTGGCCCAATCAGTATCCACATATATACGACCAGTTTTGGATTTGATGTTGCTGTTAGCCGTAACTTCATCTGAATTGTTCCTTTGAGGTACTGTATCACTCTTTTTACTGCATTCACGCTGACAGTGAGCTGAGATTTTCCTGCATAGTATGCCCACTGCTGTGGCTATGTCTGGTCATGTCCCAGTGGCAACATATAGCAGCTTACATATTGCTCTGCAATATGTGTCCATGTTGGGTAGAAAGTTTTATGCTTCATTGCTCTTTTGATAGCCTGGTTCCATAAGATTTTTCATTTCCTTTGCATCTTGCATATGGAATTTTTCCAAGATTTCGGAGATTTTCTGAGATTCTGTCTCTATTTGGATTCCTAGATAGTAGCTAATGTTCCCTAGCTCTTTGATTTCAAAATTTCTTTCAGCTTGTGAACTATCTGATTATAATCCCCTTCTTGTTCAAAACAGGTTACAACGTCATCAACAGAAATAAAGATGTATATCCATCTGTTTTATTGATTCTTGGAGTAGAGACAGGGGTCTGCTTTACTTCTTAACCACTTCCCGACCGCCGTATGCAAAATGACGGCCGGGAAGTGGCTTAGTTATCCTGACTGGACGTCATATGACGTCCTCAGGATAACAAGCCGCCGCGCGCCTGGGGGGGCGTGCATCGCGGCGATCGGTGGTGTGGGAGGTCAGTCTGACCCCCCGCAATACCGATCTCGGTAAAGCGATTCGATCCGAAGCACTTTACCATGTGACCAGCCGTGACCAATCACGGCTGGTCACAGTGTAACACAGGAAAGCCGTTTATCGGTCTGCAGACCTGATGAGTGGAGAGCCGATCGGCTGCATCCTTGACAGGGAGGGTTTGCGCTGATGATTTATCAGCACAGCCCTCCCTTGGATCGCCACCCTAGACCACCAGGGAGCCTGCCCAGGGACCACCAGGAATGTGCCCACCCAGGACCACCAGGGAGCCGACCAGGGACCACCAGGGAGCCGATCTGGACCACCAGGGAGACCCCCTAGACCACCAGGTAAGTGACATAGTGCCCAGTGTGGATGGCACACAGTGCCACCTTCAGATGCCACCCTAGACCACCAGGGAATGAGCCCCTATCAGTGTATATGCCCACCAGTGCCCCTATCAGTGCCCACCAGTGCCCCTATCAATGCATACCAGTGCCACATATCAGTGCCCATCAGTGCCACCTATCAGTGCCCAGTGCCGCCTATGAGTGCCGATCAGTGCTGTCTATTAGTGCCCATCAGTGCCGCTTAGCAGTGTCCATCAGTGCTGCATATCAGTGCCCATCAGTGATGTATATCAGTGCCACCTCTCAGTACCCATCAGTGCTGCTTATCAGTGCCGCCTAATAGTGCTCATCATCGCTGCATATAAGTGCCTCATCATCAGTGCCACCTCATCAGTGCCGCCTCATCAGTGCCAATCAGTACTGCCACATCAGTGCCCGTCGGTGTAGCCTCATCAGTGCCCACCAGTGATGGAGAAAATTTACTTATTTACAAAGTTTTGTGACAAAAATAGAATTTTTTTTTTTTTTTCAAAATTTTCGGTCTTTTTTTATTTGTAGCGCAAAAAATAAAAACTGCAGGGGTGATCAAATACCACCAAAAGAAAGTTCTATTTGTGGGAACAAAATGATAAAAAATCTGTTTGGTTGCAGCGTCGCACGACCGCGCAATTGTCATTCACAGCGCAACAGCACTGAAAACTGAAAATTGGTCTGGTAGTAAAGTGTTCTAAGTGCATAGTATTGAAGTGGTTAAGAATCCCTCTCTAGTAAGCACTTCATTCACTTTTTCATTCCACATCCTTGCAGATTGTTTAAGACCATAGATGCCCTTATGAATTTCACACACAAGGTTGTCTCCTTGCACCTATGGATTTTACACACAAGGTTGTCTCCTTGCTTAAACCCTAGTGGTTGCTCCATGTAGAGATCTTCCTTAATGTCTCCATATAGAAAAGCAGTTTTAACGTCTAGGTGTTTCACTTGCATGCCATTCCCAACTGCAAAGCTAAGAAGCGCTCTGATGGTGGAGTGTTTTACGATGGGAGCGAATGTTTCATTGTAATCTTCACCAAATTTCTGGGAGTAACCTTTGGCAACTAGTCTGGCTTTGTATTTTTGGATACTCCCTTCTGCGTCTGACTTTATTTTTAAAGTCCACTTACTTGCTATAGTTTTGTGGTTAGGAGGGAGCTCTGTGAGTGTTCAGGGTTTTATTTTCTTGAAGTGACTTTAATTCTTCTTCTGCTGCCTCTATCCATTTATTGGCTTCGTTTTATGGCAATTTTTCTATGTCTTCCCTTTCTATGTCTACTTGGTTCAAGTATGCTGTGAGTTTTGACAGTGTATGACAGCTTACGCGGTGGTTTTTCCTTCCTGCTACACCATTTTGTTCAGGAGTGTATGGTGTGGTTAGTGTACTATTCCTTGTCTCTTCAGGTATGAGGCAACTTCTTTGCTTATGTATTCCCCACCATTGTTGGTGCGGATTATTCCTGGTTTGCGTTGGAATTTGTTGCTAGACATGGCAACGAACTCTCAAAGTTTCTCTGGTCTTTCATTCTTGTGTTTCATCAGAGAAGTAGTTGTGTACCAGGAATAATCATCAATGAAAGTCAGCCGATATCTGTTCCTGCATGATGTGGGAGTTTTCATTGGACTGCATACATCACTGTGTATGAGCTGTAGAGGTTGGGTAGTTTTTCTTTGAGATGCCTGTGGAAGGGGAGCACGTGTGGCTTTTGCTTCAATGCAGCACTTGCATTTCATGAGGACTTTGCAAGGCGCTATTGTCAAATCTTCTGACAAACCTCTCTTTATAATGTCCTGTATAGCTTCTGGACTTCTGTGCCCCAGCCACCTGTGCCATAAGTGAATACATTTCCTGTGTAGGTCATTAGAGACTATAGTTACTTGCTGGTCTGTGGTGATGAGCTTGTATAGGTGATCATCCAGTTTTCCTTTTGCAAGGCATTGCTTATTATTGTGAATCGTGCATTCATCATCCTGGAATTTAACTGTGAGACCGTTGTTTGCAAAGACTTTTCACTGAAAGAAGGCTGCCTTCTAGTTCTGAAACATACAACAATTTCTTTACAAGGATACTCTGCTTGCCTTGTGGTGTAATGCAGTTCAGAAAACCCTGGCCTTCACCTTCGCAAGGGATGCTTTTCCCGTTTGCTAGGAAAACCTTGTCTTTTGCACTGTACTCAATGTTTGTGAAGGTTTCATCGCTAGTCATGTGGCTTGTTGCACCCGAGTCTATGCACCAGCCACTTGGCTTGCCACTCTGTGTCACTTTAAAGGTGCCACTCCATGATGTGTCTGCAGTTTCCTTTGTGGCTGCTTTGACTCTTTCTTTTGTGGATAGCTCTAGCTTTCGCTGCTTGGCTCTCCAGATAGGACAGTCCTTTTTGAAGTGACCAATCCTTTTCCAGCGAAAACAGCCTCTGCTTTCCTTGTTGTGCTTTATACCTTTGTACATCTTAAGAGTGTTGTCATCATGGTGTATTTTCTTTCCTTTTGTCATAGTCATTGATTAACTTGCCTTTGACATATTCCAGTGTCAGTTCCTGCTCGGGTCTGGTTTCTAAAGCATTAATAAGAGCAGTATATGTCTCTGGAAGGCTGCAGAGGAGCAGGGCAACAATATGGTTATCTTTAATGTCCTCTCTGATTGCACGCAGCTGCTCTATGATCTCTATGACACTCATGCAGTTTCTGTAAGGAATTCCACATATCTTTGGCTGTTTTCTCTGTTCTTATGTGGATAAGCTCGTCATCTTCCACTAGTAAGCTTATAATTGTTTTTGCCTGTCTATTTTTCATTTCCCAGTTCTCCATCTCTCTGTCTGTGGGTCTGTCTGTATTCAGCACTTGCCACAAGTCATCCATGCTAAAAAGCATTTCTAGCTTAAACTTCCATAGCTGGTAATTGCCATTGTTTAGCTTTGCTATAGCAAACTTCACATCTGAGCCGCTTGCCATCTTTCCGCTGCTTGCATACAGTGCTCACTGATCCACTGTACTCACTGAGTTGCAGAATTCTCGTTCCGGTGCCCGGACAGGGTGCGCTGGGACCCATAACCTGTTGCGCTTGGAAGCTTTTGTATGCAGCAATACGCTTTACTTTTATGGAGGATGTTAGATTATGTCTTACAGCATTAGAAACATGACACAGGAACTTAATAACAAAGGAGTACATACACTGAACATAGAGAGAACATCCTGTGATCACATATCATAGAATAACACACTATAACACTGCAGTGCCACCTGCTGGATAGATAGGTTTAATGAATACAGTATTGTCAGTTTATTAGCAACTTTACATTACATGCTTTTGCTCTTCCAACAGTGCTAAGTAATTTGTATGGAAACTGTTAATGATCCTCTGCAGCCAGCAGAAATAGACACTCCCCAGCAACAATAGATTCCACCAGCAACAATAAACCCTTCCCCCAGCAACACTCACAACAAAATAACACCCCAGCAACAATAGACCCCTGGCAGCAACAACAGATCTCCCACCATAGACTCTCCAGCAGCCAGCAACAATAGACCACCTCCTCAACAGTAGATCCCTCCCAGCAACAATTGACCCCCAGCAACAACAGACCTTGCCAGCAAAAATAGACCAACACACAAAAGTAGATCCCCTCCATCGACAATAGATCCCCAACAGCATCAATAGACTCTTCAGCACACCTCAGCACCCCTTGCCATTACATACTTTCAGTGCTAGAGGTGCCAAAAGTGCGTTCCCCACATTCCTGCTGAAAAAAAGCTCTGGCTGAGTGTATCCATCTCTTATATTTCCATATATCTCCATATTTTTTTTCATAGAGGTTTGATACAATACAATGCGACATAAATATCACACTTTATGTGACTGCCTCAAAACTATCTGTCAAAAAGAAATAAGTATGCTAGAGGAAAACGTGCCCACTAAAAAATTTACATTTATTAATATTATTTATTGTATTCATTTATTTACATCAGTAATAGAAGTAGGGTAGCTGCCATTGTTGTCTGTTTTAGCAGTTGCTATTTCTCTTGCTGCCATGTTCACAATATGGCTTCCTTATTTAGTTAATTACTGACCCAGAACAAGTATGTAAGGCAGAATAGGCTGCATGCTTGGTCTGTATCAGTTAATCACAAGAATAGCATAATAACCAGGGAACTAGCAACATATAAAACAATTCTTCAATAGTGGCATCCATATTTATATCAGGACAGTTTTTCTTTGGCTCTAGAACCTGTAACCACATTCTTCAGCCCCTGCATATATTTTTTAACTGGAAAAGGGCTGAACCACTAAGAGAACTCTATCAACTGTGGGATGACAGTTGGTGGAGATTAGCCATTAAGTCAGACTTTTCTGGCTAATTTATTACAGGTATTTATATAGCACTGCCAATTTACACAGCGTTTTACATATTTATTGTACATTCACATCAGTCCCTGCCCTCAAAGAGCTTGCAATCTAAGGTCCCTAACATACATACACATGTTAGGACCAATTTAGACAGGATTTAGTTAACCTACCAGCATGTATTTGGAGGTTTGGAGGAAACTGGTGCCATGGTTGGGATTCAAACTCATGACCCTAGTGCTGCTAGGTAGAAGTGCTAGCCACCGTGCTGCCCAGTAATAAATGTAATAATGTTAATTTTGTGTATGCTCTTAGGCATTTATTTTAAAAGTGTAATTTTAAGTAAAACAAAAACTGTATTTAAAAGTTTTAAATGGGGTTTGGGTTCCTGTTACATGCTAATTCTTAATAGGAAAGGAGAACCCCCACCATGACAACATCCAATTAATAAATATTAAGGATTGAGAGATAAGGAGATCTCCCAAAGAAAAAGTTGGACTTTGTAGGCACACCAAAGCATAGAGAAACAACCAATTAAAATGAGTATACTTTATTAAAAAAAATGGATTAAAAGGTCAATTATATACAAATAACATAAAAAGCACCCTCACAAGAAACGGACTGAGCACCACTGATATGACCATGAAAAAAAGGGAGAAATGGGGTCTAATGTGGTCCTTAGTAACCAATTAACATATATTATGTGGGTGTAGACCCAACCATGACTCCATCCTGGTCTGTTGACATGTTTTGCTTTAAGACAAAGCTTCTTCAGGACACAATGGGGTGGGTGCTGAATGTTACATAAAAAGAAAAACACACGTATTATGAATATGAAAGGTAAATGTTATAGTATTACATGTACTTGTTGTCAATAGTAAAATATGAATAATAATCAATCGGTCTGGTATATGATATCACTAGGCATGGTGAGAAAAAAAGAACACACGCAACACAAACCAACACACAACACCTATGGAAGAGCATGCTTGCCTGCTCAGCTTTGTTGATGGAGAAACTGGAGTATGGAACAGACAGAACAATGTAAACAATAAACTCTGAGTGCCACAGGGTTAAAAAAAAGGTGCCAAGATCAATGAAGTGTGTAGTCCTGGTGTATATAAGGGGTCACTGTGGTATGTTCCACTTTCTATAATATAAAACAAAATAGATGTAAGTAGTATAGCCCATAATATATAAAGCATAGTAGAGGGCAGTAGAGATATAGTAGTACATTTGTACCTGGGCAGGCAGGTTGTGCTTGAAGAGCATGGAAGCAGCCAGGTGTGTGAAGTAAACCCAAATTGTGGTGAGTGGTACCAAATCTGTATGGTTGAAAGAAGTATATGTGTAAATGGCATGCATTCAAAGTATAGCAAGTCAAATTGGGTAACAAGGTACTCCCTAACTCACCTGGAGATTTCCTAAGGGGTGGCTCAATGGCAATGCATGGATAAGATAAGGTGGATAAATCCTCAATGGGATAATTTATGTCAGTTTTTGATGTAAATACGTCCAGGACTGAAATTAAATATAGAAGTATAAAAGTTAATAAAAAGCATAGAGGAAAACATATATTTGGTTTAAACAAACGCTGGAAGTAAGAAATAAAGTCTAACAAAGAAACTGGTAAAGTAACTGATTAGTATGGTGTGGATTTACACACGATATTCCTTAATCCACCTTAATGGCAAAGTGTAACCCCCTAAGGGTAAAGAAGGGGGGTACACTGCTGAAGTATATCCCGGGATAAGGGAAATAGTCTGCTAAGTCTTAAATGCAGTAACCCATGACAACCATCCAAAATTGATCTTGTTTTGGCCTCACTTAAGCATAGTGAAATATGATTGGTTGCTTAGGTTACTGCACTTAAAGTTTAACTTAACTGTATCTGAGCACCACAAAATGAAAACACTACTTAATTCATTTTTAATATTCAAAGCAAATTCACTAATTCATACATGCAGGGCTGCTGTTATAAATCACTGGGCCCCGTACAACCCACTGAACAGGGCCCCCCTCCCCATTTGGGAAATATCAAATCGCTAAAATGCCATGGTCGCAATAGCCTTGCTACTGCGGCCACCTAGCACCTGTTGTTTTTTTTGTTGTTTTTTTTTAAATTGTGAATGGCAATTTTACATTGTGAGACTGCACTGCAACTTTGAGCCAAGTGTTTGAACACAATGGGGAGTTTGATAGGTGGTGATGCCTATCAAGCTCTGCAGCCTGTGCTAAAAATGCCGCTGCTGTGAAGTAAAGCATTGCAGCCATGGCATGTATACAGCGCTGTCAGACTATATTAGGATTTGGGTGGGCAGTCAGGGATTGCAGTAAATCCATGGTTCAGTTGCCCATGCCAGGCTGCATTCACATTTGATGTTTTCTGTAGGTGTTACAAAGTGCACAGGTAACTTGCATTTTGCAGTGCATTTTAGAAATGCACTGCAAATGTGCATAGCATCTGTGGTGTATTAATTGTTAATGCCACCCCAAATGCAATTAGCATTCCTGATTTTTGTCATGTGGCAGGCTTGCAAAGCTGCATGCCTTAAAAGGTTCTAGATCCTCTATGATATGTTTGTCACACATACGGCAGCCAATTCAAGTGAATGGGCTCCCCTATGTGTGAAAAACAAGCAGAAAAAAAAAACGCAAGCAGGAACATGTGTTCCCACTCTACGAAGTGTGAATGGGGCCCTAGGGGTGGCATATAGAAATGGCTGGGCAGAGATGTCTGTTAGCTAGAGAGTGAGGTGTATTCACTGGCCCCTAGTTCCAGCACTGCAGTGGCAGCTAGTGTCATCTTAAAATATGCCAAGCCCTCCTCATCAGAATAAAATATGCAGTCAATATGTAAGCTGCTGCTAAAAAAGAAACATAAAGCATACAAATACAATTTCCAGTCCATTGGCCATAAATAGTCAGAAGCTGGTATCTGTAGCAGCGCTAATAGTGCAACAGTCCTTATCTGAGAGTACAGGTATGTGAGCCAAAGGTGAGGTAATCCAGAAAGAGGTGAGATTCTTGCTAATGAAAACCGCATGTGTGCCCCACATGCCAAAATTCCACTGTGTGATTCTCTGCCCTCAAAGATATGCACTCACCAGATACTGGTGTGCAATGAGCCTTATAACAAAATCAAGGATAGGTCCTCCCAAAGGCGTACTCACATATCTCTGTCATTCAGGGGTATATAAAAAGAGACCTACTCTCAGATAAGGACTGTTGCACTATTAGCCCTGCTACAGATACCAGCTAGTGTCATCTACCTGTAGATCTAGGCAGGCTCCTGGCATATTCATCCCATCTCCAAAATCCTGTAGTTCCTGTTTCACTCCAGAAGCAACCCTCACTCACCCCCTTCACCCCTTCAGCATAAGAACTACTCCATCCAAACCCTGCAGCCAGCACTGGAGATCACACTGAACACAGCGCAAGGTCTGGAAGGAGGGGAGCAGGGAGCAGGACCCAGGGAGGAGGTGAAGCAAGCTTCCCACTCTTTAATCACGCTGATAGCACTTGCCAGATGCACAGGCAGAGACTCTGCAGCGGTCTCACTCTGCTCCAAATCGTGACACTAGTATGTAGAAACGATCCCTCTGTTGAGCTGCAGAGGGAGAAAGCTGGCAGCACTGCAGGGGATCCACATGTGGCAGAAGGCAGTACTGCTGGCTCTCCTATCCTGCAGGTGCTCGGGCCCCTCTTCTGAAGTGACAGAGCTCGGGCCCCCTACAGGAGGGTTGCCTGTACTGCCTTATCAGCAGCCCTGCATACATGTCTCCATGCCTTATTTTGTTGGAATATTACTTTGAACCCCCCGAACTCTAGCATTTCCACGGCCATTTTAAGTAAGGGCAGATGAATTGTGTGGAATTTACTTCCTGGAATCCATCTGCCCTTAACTAAGCACATTCTCCTGCGTGTATACCTGAGCTAAGAAAACCCCTCCTCCAGATGCAAGAAAAACAAAATAGCCATGAAAATTCTTAGGATGTATGACATAATTTTGGCCTAGGCCAGAAACCAGGAAGCAGCTGAAGAAAAAAGTTTAAAGTGGTTGTAAAGGCAGAAGGTTTTTTTATCTTAATGCATTCTATGCATTAAGATAATAACCTTCCCTTCCGGCAGGCTCTCCGGGTGATGTCATCGGATGGCCATGCCTCATGGCTATATAAGAGTTGCGCGGATGACAACACAACACAGGAAGACAGCCACGGAACAAAACAAGAGCAACATTTTTTTTTTTTTTTTAGTGGGTAACCAGCGGCGAGAAAGAAGAGAGAATATAGCACAAGAAGACAGCAGCGGGAAGAGACTGCAACGGGAAAAGACAACAGTGGGAGAGTTGGCAGCAGGAGAAGACTGCTCGGGGAGAAGACAGCACCAGAAAAGATGGTGACGGGAAGAGAAGGCACCGGAAAAGACATTGGTGGGTAGAGACAGCACCGGGAGAGACGGCAGTGGGAAGACGCAGCGGCGGAGAGGAAAGCACTGGGAGAAGACAGCTCAGAGCTATAAATAAAAGACATATCAAAAACCAGCTATTGTTTTTTTTTTACTTTTCACTGCTTTTACATGGGCATGGGGGGCCGGATCTGGGGGCCCTTTTCTTAAAGGGGGGCTTCCAGATTTCGATAAGCCCTCCGCCCGCAGACCTCGACAGCTGACAGCCAGGGTTGTCGTTGTCGGGAAGACGCCCTTGTCCCCATCAACATGGGGGCAAGGTGCTTTAGGGGGGCAAAGCCCCTCAAAGATCCCACCCCCCATGTTAAGGGCATTCGGCCTGGTATGGTTCGGGGGGGCTGGCTCGTCCCCTCCCTTTCCTGACTGGGCCCCACGCCATTTTTTTTAATTTTGGCATGGGGGGGGTCCCCTCCGAATCCATACCAGCAATTTTTTTTTTTAACATTCAGCTGTCAGCGGGGAACCCCGTTTACAGCTGATGACTCATCGGTTGTTAAGGACGGCCCGGCCCCTGTTTAGCAACCACCTATATACAGTGTTAAAATAAAAGCCGCAAAACGTGAAACACATCAAAACTCACATCACAAACACAACACTTGCATTTCTGGTGCGATTCCATTGAAGTCTATTACATGCAAAACACGGAAAAAGTTTCCCGCCCTTTCCAAAAACGCACCAGCCGCTAAACGCATAGATGTGAACTTGTACCATAGGAAACCATGTTAAATGGACTGTAGTATGTTGCTGCAAACTGCAAAAGACACTAAAAAACACATAGAAGTGAACGTAGGGTAAAAGTAGTAAAGTTAAAGTGGTTGTAAAGGCACAAGGATGCATTCTATGCCTGAAGGTAAAAACCTTCTGTGTGCAGAAGCTCCCCCCCCCCCCCAGCCCCCTAACACTTACCTGAGCCCTCGGCTCTCTGGGCACTTGCACTTCTGATTGGCTTTTGGCAGCCAGTGAGCTAACCGGGAAATGGAGGGGGTGGGGCCAAACCGCGGCTCCTTGTGTAAATAGACACACAGAGCCACAGTTTGGGAGTGCGCCTGCTTGAGTGCCCTCAGAGGAAGCTGCTTTCTGTGGGGGCAACCGGCAGGAGGGAGGGGCCAGGAGCACCAGCGTGGGACCTGAGAAGAGGAGGATCCGGGCTGCTCTGTGCAAATCCATTACACACAGAGCAGGTATGTATAACATGTTTGTTATTTTAGAAAAAAAAAAAAAGAAAGTTTTAGTATTACTTTAAAATTGCGTGTTGATTGAGAGAGTTTAGTTCCACTTTAATGGGAATAAAAATGACAAGGTACAGGCATGGATTAGTGTAACCTACTTTGCTTGGGGGACGCTCATCATCTTGTAATTTATTATCTATGCCATGTTAGCATACACCAAATACAACATCTGGTAATCTTAAAGATTTTCACCCCCCAGTTCCACTGCTGTAAATTGTCCGCTGGAGCATAATCCCTGCAGTTTTATTTAGTAAATTTAGTGTGGGGAGTCCTCTTCCAAACAGCGGACAGCAGGCACAAATTAGCAACAATTTACACAAGCTAAGGGTGTGTTTATATTCCCTCTGGTCTCAGCGGCTGGTCTGCGATTTCCTCCTCTCCCTAGCACGCAGACCCCCGTATTTTCCACTGTGGGATATCAGAATGATTTTATGTGCTCACCCATATTACATTGGAACAGAGTTCCCATACTCCCACACAGCTAAATGAATAGTTGCCACAAACTTTCCAAACATACAGCACACTGAAAAGCAGATTTGGTTAAAGCCTTCCACTTCAGAGGTGGCATTAAGTTTTCCATGGGAATATGTTGCTGATTCTGTTGATGACAAACCTATGAATATTCTTTTTTTGTTTTTTGCACAACCTTTTCTGAGTCATTCGCTTACACTTGGGGATGTGAAAGGTTTTAGTGTGCTAAACAAAGTCAATAGTGAATCTACATTCATAGACATGGAACTATTTACTGTACTATGTACAGCTACATTCCAGACAGAACAAATTCCTTTTAATGCAGTTATTTGTTCATTAAAATCATGAAATATATTTTTCATGGTAACTAGAGTATGTACCTGG
The DNA here is from genome assembly GCA_018402905.1 of Glandirana rugosa. NCBI lineage: Eukaryota > Metazoa > Chordata > Amphibia > Anura > Ranidae > Glandirana > Glandirana rugosa. The sequence continues at coordinate 89,765 of BLSH010503882.1, forward strand.
ATCTTGGTATCAAGGATCCTGTAATCCACTGCACATCAGCATTCATATAAGGGGAACACTCCCAACCAATCAGCCTTTAGTGCATGCACATGGGCTGACAATGAACATGCCGATAGGAGGACATTTCCAAATCAGCAGAAAGATGGCCTCATGCATGTGATTAGGGATGGACCAAACACCCCCCGGTTCAGTTTGCACCAGAAAATAAAAAATTTGTGTGAACATGCAAACCCTATTAAAGTCAATAGGACTACATTTCAAACACATCTGGGTTGGTATTACACTTTATAGCCCGATCTCCAATAATAATTGTACTCTTTGTTGATACATCTCGGCCTGATGATAGAAAGTTGGAGACCCTGTATTCTGTTTGTTATTGATGTCATAAGCCATGTATTACGTATGTTCATACCTACGCTGCTTGGATTCTGTGACTCCTGTCTTGTGTTTTTGCTTAAACTGGATGTAAACCCTCTACTTACCCAATATAAACTAATGTATATATACATGCAAGCTTCCTGCACGTATCCCTGCCTTGCAAATGTCACCTCTTTCCACAGTAGCAGCCTTGCAAAACACTGGAATCAGTGGGTGGCTCTCTTTGCTGAAGCTCGGTGGGTGGAGTTGTGGTGTCACAAGACTTCCCACCCACCTCTATACTGAGAGCTGGAGGAGATGGGAGGGGGGAGTGTGAAGCTCTGTATGCTCTGTGCAGGAGATAAGGAAATGACTTGTCACTCACAGCACGGGATGACACATCTCCTTTTTCTCCCTTAGTCGGTCTTTCTCTTACTGAAAAAAGATAAGGGGGTTACTCAGAGCTGGATTAACTCTTTGTGGCAAGACTGTTCACAGATGACATGATATCCTCTCCTGTACAAGGCAGAAGTGTCTGTAATTGTTTTTCTTTTGGGTTTACATCCAATTTAAATAAAAGATTTGGGGAAAAAAAAGTCAATGGAACACGAACATGACAAACCAAAAGTGCTTATTTTAAAGGCTTATATGCAAGTTATTGCCATAAAAAGTGTATGGGGACCCGGGTACTGCCCTAGGGGACATGTATCAATGCAAAAAAAGTTTTTAAAACAATCATTTTTTTTTCAGGAGCAGTGATTTTAATAACAATTAACGTGAAAAAATAAGAATGAAATATTCCTTTAAATATCGTGCCCGGGGGGTCCCATTAGTCTGCCTGTAAAGTGGCACATTTGTGTGATGTTAAGTACAGTGCCGCAGCAAAATTACATTTCTAAAGGAAAAGAGTAATTTAACCTTGCTAGCAGCTGTAATGTAATGCCAGCTCCCGGCAATATAGATAAAAAAAAAATCAAGGAAAAAATAGAGTAGTATGTCCATACCAGCCCCTTCAGATCTGGTATGGATTTTAAGGGGAACTCCATGCCAAAACTTTAAAAAAAATTGACGTGGGGGTCCCCCCAAAATCCATACCAGACCCTTATCCAAGTATGGAGCCTGGCCGGGCAGGATTGGGGGGACAAGTGAGTGCCCCCCCCCCTCCTGGGCCTACCAGGCCATATGCCCTCAACATGGGGGGGTGAGTGCTTTGGGGCACCCCAAAGCTCCTTGTCCCCATGTTGATGGGGACAAGGGCCTTTTCCCAACAACCCTGGGCTGTGGTTGTCGGGGTCTGCAGGTGGGGGGCTTATTGGAATCTGGCCCTCTTTAACAACCCCCCTCCCCATGTGAATGGGTATTTCCATTCACC